>KV417482.1:790143-921324 GCA_001630335.1 Athelia psychrophila | reverse complement strand
CGAAGATGGCGGCGAAGGGCGTGGAGGCGAGCGAGGCGCCGAGGGCGTTGGCTTGCTATGGGGGGGTCAGACGTTAGACGGTGCGCTGGGAAGGCGCATCGGGGTGCTCACGTTCATTCCTGTGTGCTGGTCAGTCGTAATGCATAATGGGCGGATGGAGGGCGATTTACGCACCGTGGTTAGATAGAGGGGCGTCTTCCCATCCAGCCCAGACTGAACGCTGCGATGACTCGGTCACGGCCTGCGATTGATTGAATGGGAGCTGCTTACCAAGTTGTCTGTGCTCTCGCCATGCCTGACCTGGTTCTATGAGTTCTAGCAGCCGTGCGATGGGATTTGCGACTTACAAAGGTGACTTCGATGGTGGTCGACATTACAAAGATCGAGATGAGTCATGACGGATCGGAGTGAAATCGCGGCGACGGCGGAGGCTATGCCCGGGGTTACGCGTCGAAGCTTCAAGACTCTACTCGGACAGCCAAGAACTGCCTTTGCTGGGCAAGCAGGGTACACGCGTCCCTTGCTTATAAGCCACCACCGACCAGCTGCTCATCACCATTAACCCCCACCATGTCGAGCACGCCCCAACGCGACGAACGCCTGCTCGCAGTCGGCCAGCAATGCGCCGAACCGCTCTGCCACCTCGTCGACTTCCTGCCGTTCAGGTGCCAGCACTGCACCCAGCCCTTCTGCGCGGAGCACTTCAAGGTCGAGGCCCACAGGTGCCCGCAGTACGACGAGAGCAAGCACGACCGCATCGCACCCTCATGCCCCATGTGCAACGAGCCAGTCGCTATCCCCCCTGGCCAGGACCCCAACGTCCGCATGGAGCGCCACATGGACACGGAATGCTCTGTCATGACCGGGAAGCGGCAGAAGAAGTCCGCCCCCGTGTGCGCCAGGGGCAAGTGCGGCAAGGTGCTGTTCGCCCCCATCAGCTGCAGCGTGAGTTCCCCCTCCCCAACACCTCTCTTTGATCGCGATGGTCGCTGACTGTGTGTATGCAGAATTGCAAGCAGCAGTTCTGCCCTGCGCATCGCTTCCCGGCCGACCATGCGTGTGCGCCTGCTACGCCCACGGCCTCTGCCAGCAAGCCCGCGGCACAGCATATTGCGGACGCGTCGGCCAAGGCGTCTGCTGCTGGTGCTTCCGCTGCTCAGGCCGTCAAGAGGAAATGGGCAGCCATGCCCACACCGGCGGCAGCTGGGTCGGCAAAGCTTAATGCGAGCTCCGCGCCGTCTGCCTCATCGGCCAGCAACCCATTCTCGAAGACCGACCGGTAAGCTGCCTTCTTTCCCCTCTCATTCAATAATCCCTAATGACGCCTCAGTTCTTCTCCCCCCGCTTCTCCCTCTGTATCTGTATCGCGCAACCGCAACACCATCATCACCATCAACTCCCGGGCAATCAACTCGAACGTGGATGTCAAACCTAAACCTACGCCCCCGCCTTCGCCGACTATCATCAAACCCGCGCCGATTATCGACTTCATGGCGTTCGTCCCGCGGCCTGTCTTCGCCTCTGCCTAATTCGAACTATATCATGGACTTTTCGGACATCTGGACATCAACGACACTGTATCCATCATCTATCTCATCTATCTACACATTCTCGCATCTATATTCCTATATTCCTATACTCCTACACTTTTGCACTTCTTTACTTCTATGGACTGCACAGACGCGCCAAGGCGGAGCGGGAGAGCCGGCGGCGCGGGATGGAGGCGCGCGCGAAGAAGGGCCTGCTCAGCGAGGAGGAGAAGGCCATCCTCGCGACGGAGGCGGCGCAGGCCCGGGAGGCGGGGGCAGCGAAGAAGGACGGCTGTGTTGTCATGTAATAGTTAGTTGGGCGTCTCTGTGAATCTGCTTGCCCAATTTTTGTGCGGTCTCTGGATTCCTCGAGACTGTCTTGCCCGCCCCCGTATATTGACTGCAGCAGACGTACATGCCATTCTGGGGTACGGTGTCGCCCCTGCCACAGCTATGAAGTCGCAGAAGATCTTCAGAAGGCACGAACAGGGGGTGGTTGGAGAGAATGTAGGAATACATGATTCTTGCATGATCCAGCCAGTTAGATCGCATCTACCATACGCAGGCTAAGATCTTACAACGGGCATCATAGGCACCAAGCTTCGTTTCCATCATCGACCGGTGATGTAGACATTGGTTGTCCATGTCCTATCCAGAGAGATCAGTCGACCGCTGTCCGCTGTTCTGCAGAAAAGTTTTCTATGGCACGAAGTTTCCGTTGCTTGGGCTTGATACTCCTGACTGGATCGGCTGTCTGCGCGGAGTTTATACACCGCGCAAAATCCCCATCTCGGAGATCGTGTTTTCAGCTCGCGATTATTCCAGGAAAGCCGTCCAGAGTACTACGTCGTTCCGCAGTGTTCCAGCGCCCTTGGTCATTTGGCTACTGTCTAAGCTGATGGGTGGACGGGCTTGATCAAACATCAGCTTTTGGCATTTATGTTTGCGTCCGATGGGCAGGTCTGTTGAAGTACCATCACCTGTAAATGTTATTGGATATATTCAAAGATTCATACTGTTCGGGTTGACGGCATATCCTTTGACCGGAGGACCGCTGATCTTTTGGTGGTTTGCCTCGTAGCATTGATTCAGGATGTCGCTGAACGATTTTGTGTCAAGGTTGCTGCTGTCTGCACCGATGTATCTGGAGGATGTTGCAAGGCTCGCCGGGAGCTGCTGAAGAGGTGTCCGTACCTCATTGTTCTTGATTGCTATGCACATCCGTTGTGTTGTGACAGATTCGTTGTTTCATACCTATCCAATCGCGTTCTGTAATCAAAGATCTATCTCTTAGTTGGGGATTATTTTGGGCAAAACTCGTTGATACTTAAGATCACAAAGCAAGCTACCAAGCGTCATTACTTGGCTGCGGAGCAAGACACTTCTCTTGGGCGAGTGGTTCGTGAAATCCGCAGCCGGGTCCAACTTATCCTGTCTTAGTCGTCGTTCGGGCAGTCATAACCCGCTGGACGGTACATTACCTCGCATTCCGCCGACTTCTGGTATTAGAGATCTCAGTCCGATCTTTGATCTCTAGCAGATGATATGCAGTCGAGTCCCGCTAAGGAGGCTGTCATCACCGGCGATGCTAAAGCGAAACGGCGGGCTAGGAAAATGGTAGAGATTATTCAAGAGCGTTTATTCTGGCATGGTATAGTGCGGTGAAGATGGCACTTTTTGAACCGTTGTCCGGCTCAATTGATTTTTGCGGTGTCTAGGATCAAGCGATCACGTCGACCACTGGCAATTGCAGGAAATGTCACACAGGCGGCATTACTCCGGATGGACGCTCGTACTGTTGATCCATTCGAGATCTGGTTTTGACTTCCAGGACAGTTCAGACTGGTCGTTCCGGTTTTCTCCCCGCCATTCGATCATTCAGCAGTCTTGAAGAGCGGTGGGCAAAAACTGATCAGGAGGTCTTTATCGCCGCCGTCATTTTGAACCCCGTCTTTCGGACGAAACCATTCACGGATCTTCCGTTCCTGACTCTAGGAGGTATTCATGTCATGGTCCAACGACTTTGGACCCGTTTCTACCCAAACTGTCCCATCCCCGACGAGCTTTCGGACCAAGTGTCAGATTATTTTGATGGCTTGGGGATCTTTGTGAACATGGAGGCTCTGATTGAAATTGAATCCAGAAAAGCACATGCACAAGTAGGTCTTTCGGCTTGAACTGATTGACCGAAACTTGCTGACTTCATCGAAAGAAAAGGAGCCCAGATCCGATTCACATCTATGACATGCAGCAACATCCGGGCAAGCCCGTGCCTGCTTTCATTCAGCTTGCAAAGCATATCCTTTCCGTCTCCGCAAACTCTGCATCGTGTGAACGACTTTTTAGCCTGTTTGGAATCATTCTCACCAAGCTTCGCAACCGGCTCGGTACGGATAACCTTCTCAAGATTGCAGAGTTTACAATGCACATTCGAGACGAAAGGGCCCGGAACGGTACGAAAGCAACGCCTCAAACGAATTTTCGGTGACCGTAAAGCAACCACCAATCCCGCCAGTGCGGCTGATGTTCCCCATGTAACTACTCCTGTTCCCGTGGAACAAACGGCTCCTCTCGCGGCTGCTACTATCACGGAGGACTATGACGACGTCAGGGCCGATGATTCCTATGAGTCCGATGAGGACACCGTGGATCCCGAGACTTTCAGTGGCATGGTTCTCAATTTGACGTCCGCGGTCACAGAGGTCGACGAAGATCTGCTAGCCTGTTGATGCAAACTTGCTACGCACCAGCGTCGAGGTCCTATTTGATGATGGGGAGGGGCACTGGGTTGAAGTGCATACGGGGTGTGCGATGTCTAGCTTTGATGATGAGTTGGCACTTTATCCGATGCTGGATCTTGATGCAGTGGGCGCACATGATCTCAGGATGGACAGACGTAGAACGAATTAACCGGGGGTATATTAGTTGCGGAGTACATGCATGTATTTATGAGCCAACGCGCAGCGTGTACACTCACAAATGGCGAGAACGCGGTGCTGCCGGTTGATCGGAACGCTGAGTTGCCGTGATCCGAAGGCAGTGTTGTGGTCAAGTCAAATGGCGGTCATTACGTACGTGGTCATGACCGCCTTGACCGCTACATGGCGGTCTTGAGGGGCTGTCTGTAGTGCACAGTATGTAGAGATCGTACTGTCCTGCAATATGGCTATGGTACTAATTTGTATGGAAAGATCACTATAGTAATGTAATGCATTTAAAGCGTATCAAATTCAATGCGACCCTGGAGTGACCCTGGCGACTTAATGACTTCCGGTTTCTGCGTGGCCTTGAGGCTATGTTCCCATCACATACCTCAGAGCAAGTATAGGTCTAGGTCGCATCAAGGCAATCTTGCAACGCGAACCGGGAGCACTCAATGCCGAACGCGAAGTCGGTCGGTCGCCGACTCGGCTTTGCTGTATTGCTTGCGCACCACCATAATTAATTTCTCTATCTCGCGAGGTTTTGCCAGGTCCAGCTTGCCGTCGACCTTTAGATAGTGTTTTCGCGCCGTGCGCCGAGGAGTGGGCTCAACAGAGCGACCGAAGAACATGTCCAAGTAAAGCCGCCGTCTGGAAATGTCGGGGAAACGCTCCGCCGGACATTACCCGGACTTCTTCTCCCGGACTTTCCAACTCAGACACTATCTCACTGGCGCCGGGGTGCCCAATCTTGTTCGCTGCTCTCATCTAGATGTTCGTTGTGGCAAAGTTCACACTGATCTTGGCCGCTACGGTCACTTGTGTGCTGGCGCTCTCAAGCACATTCCAAGAGATCACAGTCGACTTTGGTCCTAATCCAAACGGAGTGGGAATGTATATGTATCGGCCAACAGTTCTTGCTGTCCCCACCCCCCTTATCATAGGTTATTTTTTATCCTTATCGTTTAGAGTAGGTTTTATTCAACATCCGACTGGCTCTCCACAGGCATTCATTACTGCACGGGCACATCCCAGGCATACTTCAACGGAACAGCACTTGCCCGCTTGGCCGACACCCACGGATTCATGGTTATTTATCCCAACGTCCCCCGAGCCGGAGGGTGCTGGGATGTGGCCACGAACGCCACCCTCACGCATGATGGTGGTGGCGACTCTCTCGCCATTGCTTCGATCACTCGCTATGCAATAGCCAACTGGGGAGTGGATAGTGCTCAAGTCTTCGCTACCGGCACTTCCAGCGGCGCGATGATGACTAGCGTGCTCATGGGGGCATACCCAGACCTTTTTGCAGCCGGATCGCTGTATTCGGGCGTGCCCTGCGGCTGCTATGAAGGCCCGACGGCCTGGAGCACACAATGTGCTGAAGGCGAGCGCATTCTAACACCGGAGCAATGGGTTAGTTTCTACTCATTATTCTTACTACCAAAGGAAATCACTAATGGCATCCGACCTCTTAGGGGGACTTCGTCTTCAGAGGCTACCCCGGCTATAATGGAACTCGCCCCAGAGTTCAATTTTGGCATGGAACTGAGTGAGTCTCCGCCCTGGCATGAATTAAAATCTCAATTTTCAATCTTGTATTAGTGACGACATTCTTTACCCTCAGAACTTCTGGGAGGAGATCAAGCAATGGACCAATGTTTTTGGAGTCAGCCAGACCCCAGTTACAAATACAACTGACGATCCCCTGACTGGTTATTCACGCGCATCATTTGGCCCTAACATTCAAGGCATTCTAGCGCAAAGGGTAGGACATACAGGTAAGTTTTGCCTAGATTATTTCCCAAGTTTATTCGCTAACAAATTCTCCAGTGCCGGAAATGGAAACAGACACTCTCGAATGGTTTGGCCTTAGCTCACTCGAACCCAACCAGGTGGCTAGCATTATATCGACCTCAAGACACTCAAATACTGCTCTAGAGGCTTCCGGAACAACGACTGTGCAATTCTTCCATCATGAGCTATGAGCGAGCCATATGTTGTACATATTCTTTAAAAAAGATTGAACTCTCATAATGTGTCGCATTGGTGTAGCATGAGGTGCACTATGTCCATTCCAAGAAGACCAAACCCTCTCACCTTCCCATGCTGGCGTGCGCAGTGTCATTGACAGATGGGCCAATTATCTTCACATCGGTGTTTGATACTTGCTTTGTCTCAGTGAGTCCACATCACCACATCTGATTTATATATGACAATGTTGGCTAAATTCTAATTTCCGTAGCAACTGGGCACTTGGACTCTTTCGGGTTTTGCTTATGTACCCGTATTTGTGCGATTATTACTTTGTATATTTGCTTTTTCCCAAGCCGGCCCCTCCTTCACGAATTACCAGGTCTCCGAGCTCTGTGCCTTCGCATTCATCCCTTTTGTATTGTTTCTCACACCTCCAATGTTATACCTCTATGTACTTATTTTGAGTCAATTGCTGGTCGGGGTAACTGAATTCAGAATCACCAACACGTACAGCCTAACTCAGAAAGGTTGGCGCCCATCATCAGACCCTGATAAGACTTGACCCTCGTGTTTGCATTCCCCTACCATCCCCTCCTCCCGCGATGATGACAAAACCTCGCAAATTTGTTGATCTCATGTTCCACACAACAGGCAAATGGGCCAACTGGGAACTAGCGAAAGAGATTCGGGTACCTTGCAGCGCATATTCGATCTGTTGATCTGGCCAGCTGATTAGAGATTGCTTCAGGTCGGTGACTATGGCCATGTCGATCGCAAGACTGGCGCGTTTGAGAAGTACGGCAACATCTACGATGAGAATCTCATCCCAAACAAGACCGACGAGGACAACATCGTGCCGGGCGAGCCCCTCAACTATTGGAAGGTGTCGACAGATACGGCGAGGGAGTGCAACTTCTCTGCAGGACCGGATATGTGAGCTGCACGCGGGTTGCTGATCACCACATTTTAACCACGTATGTTCAGCAACCTCGCCGGGACGATGGGCGTTGCCCTGACCGGAACATGGGAATTCAGCGGCAAACGGGGGGCAGTGTTGCTGATGCATCTCCCGCAGCTGTACCAGATTCCAAACAACAAGCTGCTCAACAGACTGATCGATGTCAAGGAGTTGCAGGGGAAATACATAGTCAGTGATGCATACACGTGCCCGGCGTCGAGCCTGTATCTCTCCGGCAAGAGCGAGTCACTTTACTCCCCCTTGTGTCCATCATTCTCAATGATATCCCTTGCAGGTGACAAGCAGGTTACGTTCAACCTCCACGCAGATGTCGACCCTTCTGTTGCTGCCCTTGCCGCTGGCGTGCCTATCGGTATGGGGAGTGGTATAAAAGCAGGGTGGTCGGCAAGCAATGCGACGGGCATGCATCAGTCTGCAGGCAACGCAAAGAGCATCACAGGAAGATACACACCTCTGTTCACCCTGAAGAAGCGCAGGTGGCTAGCGAACTGGCGCGGTCGCCCTGAAGAGGTCATTCCCGAAGGCGGTGACAGGTACGTGCTCCATTCTCACTCCAACACCTCTCCGCTGAGGAGGCTTGTCTTGACTAGATGGGAGGACATATATCTACCATGGGGCCCCCTAGACGAGGATGGAAATGACGCACTAGAGGGGAGCGGAGATGATTCGGAGTATTCAGATATAGAAGATGTGCCAGAAGAGGTACGTCGTCTGCCCCGAACCACGAGTCAAGTACATTGCTGAGCTTTGTGTAGACAGCAAGAAACGCCGCCCGGCGGCAAGGATTACCGTGACTAGCATTCAAGTGCGTTGGAACAGACACAGCGTCGCCAAGAGTTAAGCCAATGCTCGATGGGTTTCGAAGCTCGGGGTATCCTTTGTAAAGTTATGCATGACAATAAATACGAGATTTTGACGAGTTACAAAAAGAACGACCTCCGAAGTCCGCCAGATCCGCCACCCATGGCTCCGAACTTGTCCGAAGACGAGCTGAGATGTTCACACGACCGTCCTTATACTGGCAGCTTGTACGCATTTCGATCGGGGTTCAGAGGTGCTCTACGGTCGTAAACACTCTGGGTCGCTGCTCACTGAAGAAACCGATCCCTGTTGCGCAGCCGAAAATAGCTCCAGTTCCGAGTCCACACGAACTGTACCCAAACTGAACCTCACCACCACGCCTTCTGGCCCAATTCCCCTATTGCAATTTTTTGTAATCCTGATTATCCTGCACCTGCTGTTATGCATTACGATTTGGCTCATATGTTTAATGCGACACCCCTGGTAAAAATGGTACAGTAATACTATGTCACGACCAATGGACCTCACGAGGCCCACATCTGCGACTGGCATCTGCCTTCATCTGCTCATAACACGCCAGCTTTCTGCATCGCAGATATGTTCCACTCCCACACTTTCTCCCCGAACGCATCGTCTCCCGCTTGTGGGTGCGGCAACTTGCTCTCAAATTTCCTGTATGTTTGCCTGCAGTCAGATGCGGGATTTCGGAATGCATAGTCAACAGTGTCCACGTACGCGAGGGGGATAAGGTACGACCCGTTCTGGCTCTCGTCGATGTCGGAGGCGGTACCGGCGTACAGCTGTGTCAACGCGCCGTACTGCACGGGCTTGAACAGCACACGCTTCATCAAACACCATCAGCTCATCCATCCATTCGACAAAGCTTGAGGGAACAGACGACATACATCCAAAACCCACATAATGGGACCGGGGATGCCCACATTACGCGTGAGCTCACTCTGCACCGGCCCTGGATGCGGCGCGAAGCTCCAGATCTCCGGGTAACGCTTCGCCAGCTGTCTCGTCACAAGGATATTGGCTATTTTGCTGTGCCCGTAGCACGCGAACTTGCCGGATTGCGCACCGACGGTCTCGTCGGCGAGTGGAATGCCGGTCTTGGGTGCCTGGGCTGCACCATCCGACGCAGTGTTGATGATGCGAACGGTTCCGGGGGGCGAAGACGCAGCGGTGGACGAGAGAAGAGGCATGAGTCCATAGGTGAAGACGAAGGGACCAAATACGTTTGTTTGCCATTGCTGCATTATGGGCGGTATTGTGAGTACTTAATTGTGGGTGAAGTTCTGCAAGGCCCACGTACAAGCTCGTAGCCGTCGGGAGACAGAGAGCCCTTAGGACTGGGGGAGCCCATGATCCCTGCGTTGTTATATAACACATGGAGTGCACTTTCCCTTCTGTAGTGTTCATCTGTTAACTTGCCTAGTTGCGTCAGCCAGGGTGAAGTGTAAACATACGTTTTGAAATCCTCCGCTGCATCTCTGGCTCCTTTCGCGGTGCCAAGATCAAGCTTCAAGAATTCAATCTGACCATTCGTTGCGTCGGGGTGGGATGTGCGGATGTCTTCGACGGCTTTGTTGAATTTGTCCTTTGAGCGAGCGGCGAGGTAGACCTTGGCGCCCTTTGATGCGAGTACGGCGACGGTCTGTTTGCCGATGCCACTGTTGCCTCCTGTGAAGATCAAGTAGGTCAGAGTCTCCTCATTTTGGCCAGCAGGACGATAGGTAGGTAAGTACCAGTGACAATAATGATCTTGCCGGCGAGATCCGGGATGTGGTCCTCTGAGAATGGCATCGAGTGAGCAGCGCAGCAGTGGACGAGGTGTATGCGGTAAGATTGATATTCTGGACCTAAGCTTCTCTTTATATATAATCGTAGGCTATGCCAAGTGCTATCCCCAGCACACCGCGCGTACGATTACGAGCTGTTCCGGCGGCGAAGAGTTGTTTTGTGCAATGATATTACATTATGAGATAAGCAGTTTTCTATCCCGACGGCGCTGGAACATGGATGACAAGCGTAAGGGAAACGCCCGACGCGGTCAGTTGTCCGTCACGCGTCACGCATCACTAGTCTGTTGACGTTTGTTGACTTGGACACGACGTTTTTTGTACCTCCTTTCAACTTCAGCGCACAAACATCGACGGCACAGACTCGGACGCTCGTTGCTCGTCAGATATTTAATCTGGCGATGTCATGTATATACCGAGCTACGTATACCCAGTGCACATGGTCTGCCGAGAGTCTATCGTGGTTTAGTCATGGCCCGCTCCGTTCCAAAGTCGACACAGAGGCCCCGGCCAGCAGCGTCACGCGCTCCGAAGACACTACTGCCACACTCGCAGATATCCAGCTCGACAGACGCGTATCCATATCTACTCGCAATGGCCTTCGCGATCACAACCGCCTCGAGCCCGCCAACAACCCCGCGTCGGCAGCGTCCCAGTCGGCTAGCAATGCTCTAAACCGCTTTATCGCTGCTTGCCTTTCAAGTGCAAGCATTGAACCTGGGCTTTCTGTGCGGAGCACTTCAAAGTCGAGGCCCACAAGTGCTCCCGGTATGATGAGAGCAAGCATGACTGAATCGCACCTTCGTGTACGTTCCAACTTCCAGGTCCTCAGTTCGCAGTGCAACCCAGGCGCTCATGTGTTATTATGTAGGTTGCATGTGCAACGAGACGGTCACTATACCCCCTGGAAAAGATCACAATACCTGCATGGAGCGACATGGACACGGAATGGTCTGTTTTGACTGGGAAATGTTAGAAGAAGTCTGCCGCTCTGTGAAAGTGCGGCAAGGTGCTGTTCGCACCTACCAGTTGCAGCGTGAGTCCCCGTTATTCCTCTTTGAGTGCGATGGTCGCTGACTATGTATGTATGCAGAATTACACGCAACAGTTTTGCCCTGCGCATCGCTTCCCAGTCGACCATGCTTGTGCTCCTACTACCCCCATGACCTCTGACAGCAAGCCTGTGGCTCAGCATATTGTGGACGACACATGTCGGCCAAGGTGTCTGGTGCTGATGATTCAGCTGCTCAAGCCGTCAGGAGGAAATTGGCAGCTATGCCTACACCTGCGGCCAGGACCAGCTCGTGCACCCGCGGTCGGCACGCTTGCCACTGCCAGTTCTGCGCCGCCTGCAAAGACAAACTATTCTTTATCGCCCTGCAACCCGTTCTCGAAGACTGACCGATGAGCTGCTGTCTCTCGTTTTCACTTACTGATACCTAATGTCGCCTTAGCTCTTCTCTCCCGGCTTCACCCACTTTCCCCACTCATCCCTCTGTGTCTCCCAACCGCGACACTATCATCAGCATCAATTCACTGAAAATCAACTCGGACATGGATATTTAACCTACGCCTCCACCTTTGCCGACTACCCCTAAACCTGCGCCGGTTATCAACTTCATGACGTTCGTTCCGCGGCCTCTACCGTGGACTTTCTGGACATTAATAACACTGTATCCGACACATATTCCGCAGGCTGCTAGGACGTGACTACGGACATTTCCTTCACCTACAACGGTGGCGGCGACGCTCTCGCCATTGCCTTAATCGCTCGCTATGCGATAGCCAACTGTGGAGTGGATAGCACTCCAGTCTTCGCTGCTGACACTTCTAGCGGCGCGATGATGAATAGCGTGCTCATGGGGGCGTACCCAGACCTGTTTGTAGCTGGATCGCTGTACTCGGGCATCCCTTATGGCTGTTATGAAAGCCCGACGGCCTGGAGCCCACAATTTACTGAAGGCAAGCGCGTCCTAACAACGAAGCAATGAGTCAGTTTATATTCATTGTTTTTCCTACCGGAAGAAATCACTAATATCACTCGTTCAGATAGACTGGAGGAGCGAAGATATCCTTAACGCCAGCACTGCCACCATCACCATCTTTCCCAACACCACTACTTTCACTATAGAAAACTCAACGACAGTTTTCCCAGTGTAACCAGGCGTTGGAGAAATCGTGCCTCGCACAGTAATAATCGGACAGGATCATTGGAGGTGTGGTACCAGACATCTTAATCGCTGTTACACCTGCAGCTTCAACGATTTAACGAAATCCGCTCGAACGGCCAACCGTACGTGTTATCATGTGCGATCGCGCGTGCTCCTAGCATATATTCACACTACACACAAGCGTCAGGTGAAGTTCTCATCGATATTATGGAAAGTGTTGCCCATTGCCGCAGCGCTCTCAAGCGGCATCCTCTTGGGCACCCCAACCGCTCCACCTCCCTCGACAATCTTGCGAATGCATTAAAAGCCCGCTTCGATCATACGGGTCAGATGGCGGATTTGGAGGAGGCCGTTATACATCACCGCAGCGGTCTTGAGCTGCGTCCTCCAGGGCACCCCAATCGCGTCGTCTCCCTCAACAATCTTGCGGCTGCATTGCAAGATCGCTTCGATCATAGAGGTCAAATGGCGGATCTGGAGGAGGCCGCTGTGCATCTCCGCGGCGCTCTCGAGCTGTGCCCTCTTGGGCACCCTAACCGCTCCGGCCTCCTCATGAATCTTGCGGCTGCATTGGGTGTTCGCTTCGAGCATACGGGTCAGATGACGGATTTGGAGGAAGCCATTGTGCATCTCCGCTGCGCTCTCGAGCTGTGTCCTCTTGGGCACCCTAGCCGCTCCGGCCCCCTCATCAATCTTGCGAATGCATTGAAAATTCGCTCTGATCATACGGGTCAGATGGCGGATTTGGAGGAGGCCGTTGTGCATTATCGCGGCGCTCTCGAGCTGTGTCCTCTTGGGCACCCTAACCGCTCCAGCTCCCTCAACAATCTTGCAGCTGCATTGCACGCACGCTTCGATCATACAGGTCAGATGGCGGATGTGGAGGAGGCCGTTGTGCATTACCGCGGTGCTCTCAAGCTGTGTCCTCTTGGGCACCCTAGCCGCTTCAACTCCCTCGGCAATCTTGCGAATGCATTGAAAGCTCGCTTCGATCATACGGGTCGGATGCCGGATTTGGAGGAGGCCATTGTGCATCTCCGCTGCGCTCTCGAGCTGTGTCCCCTTGGGCACCCTAACCGCTCCAGCCCCCTCATCAGTCTTGCGACTGCATTGGGTGTTCGCTTCGCTACCACGGGTCAGATGGCGGATTTGGAGGAGGCCGTTGTGCATCTCCGCTGCGCTCTCGAGCTGTGTCCTCTTGGGCACCCTAACCGCTCCAGCCCCCTCATCAGTCTTGCGACTGCATTGGGTGTTCGCTTCGATCATACGGGTCAGATGGCGGATTCGGAGGAGGCCGTTGTGCATCTTCGCGGGGCTCTCAAGCTGTGTCCTCTTGGGCACCCTAACCGCTCCACATCCCTCAGCAATCTTGCGAATACATTGAAAGCTCGCTTCGATCATATGGGTCAGATGGCGGATTTAGAGGAGGCCGTTGTAAATCTCCGCGGCGCTCTCAAGCTGTATCCTCTTGGACACCCTAACCGCTCCAACTCCCTCGGCAATCTTGCGAATGTGTTGCGAACTCGCTTTGACAGACTGGCTTGTAACGAGGACCTTCACGAAGCGGTTGGGCTAATGCAGTTTGGAACAGATGACACCTTTGACACCCCAGCACACCGCTATACATGTGTGTCTCAATTGATCTCAATTCTCACAGCATATAAACAGCCTGGGGTACTGGAGGCCTATGCAGCGGCTCTTAATCTCCTCCAATTATCCCTTGCGGTGTACCCCGATGTGGAGCTACGTCGCGAGGCACTAGGCACCCATCGCCTGTCCCCATCCCTCGCCATGAACGCTGCAGCCCATGCCATTGATCGGGGCCTCCTCAAACAAACAATCGAATTGCTCGAACAAGGACGAGGAATGTTGTGGTCCAACATCCGCGGTTACAGACATCCGATTGAAGAGGTCCGTCAGGTCGACCCGGAATTGGCAGAGCGTTTCAGGACAACGAGTGTGCAGCTTGAAGCTCTCGCCACATCGTCGCAACTGGGATCCATCCAGTTGTCGGGTAAGAGCCCCAATGAGCTCCGGGCGGTCTCTGACGCCCGATGGGCGCGGCAGCGTCAACTCTCGTTGGAAAGAGACAACATCATCCAGCAAATTCGCCAGCTCGGCAGTGGATTAGAGCATTTTCTCACAGCTGTGCCATTCAATGTACTTCAAGCCGCTGCGTGTGAAGGCCCCGTTATCATCATCAATGTTGCTGAATGGCGCTCGGACGCTATTATTCTTCGCCACCGCGAAGCACCTATTCTTCTGCCTTTATCCGTGGATGGCCAGGACCGTGAAGCAGTGTATCGTACAATCAAGGACTTATCGGAAGTCTTCTTCGTTAAGAGGGGAAACCCCGGCTTCTCCGCAGTGTTGGAGAGCACCATTCTAAAGACGTTAGCGGAGATCTTGGTCATTCCTGTCATGGAGACGTTGGAAAGTTTGGACGTGCGAAAGAATGCAAGGATTTGGTGGTGCCCGACATCCGCGTTATGCGCTCTTCCCATCCATGCGGCCGGCTTACTTCCCATCAAATATGTCTCTTCGTACACACCCACCCTCTCTGCCCTCATCAGTGCCAGGGCTGTGGTCAACAAGCAGTCTCCCGCGCTTGGGAATTCAAGTGATAGCACACCATCACTCCTAGCCATAATTCATCGCGGCCATCCTCCGAAAACCAAGGGCGACCCCGCTCAACTGCGCACGGTCTTGATGGAATGTAAGGTGATAGAGAAAGCTGCAGAGAAAGCTGGAGGGCCTGGCCGAGTCCGTAGCTTGGTCGAAGCCAACGCCACTCGCGAGGCTGTACTCGGCCAACTCCCGAATCACTCTTGGGTTCATTTCGCTTGCCATGGCCATCTCAATACTTCCCGCCCTTTCCAATCTGCCTTTGAGCTAGAGAATGACCCATTATCGCTATCCGATCTCGTCAAAGCCCGTCTCCCCAATGCCGACTTCGCATTTTTGGCAGTCTGTGACAGTGCGACTGCTGGTAGCACCTCTGTTACACCCGACGAAGCCTTGCACCTCGCTGCCGCGGTGCAGTTCTGCGGGGTCCGCAGTGTTGTTGGAACATTGTGGCCAATGGCAGACGAGGACGGACCCCGGGTTGCACAAGTCTTCTACAGGTATATGTTTCAGGAGAATGACTCCCGAAAATCGGCAGAGGCACTGCAGAAAGTAGTCTCAGCCATAAGGAGGAAAGTCGGACCATGGGGCAAGGCCGAGGCCAATAACGAGGGGGAGTCACTCTCGAGATGGGCCAATTATATTCACATCGGCGCCTGATACTTGCTCTATCTCAGTGAGTCCACATCGCCACATCCAATTCCTCTATGACAGTGTTGGCTAAATTCTACTTTCCGCAGCAACTGGGCACTTGAACTCTTTCGGTTTTCGCCTATGTATCCGTGTTTGTCCTCACCTTTATGCCTTTTGTATTCTCTCTCAAACCTCCAAATTTATAGTTCTATACTTATTTGAGTCAATTGTCAGTGGCCGGGGTAATTGAATTGCTAACACATACAGCCCGACTCTCAGAAAGTTGGCGCTCATCATCAGACTCTTATAGGACTTGACACTCGTGCTTGCATTCCCCTGCCGTTCTCTCCTCTCGCAAACCGTCGCAAATTTGTTGATTTTCCAAACGACAGGCAAATTTTGGGCAAATTTGTCACCTGGGAACTAGCGAAAGAGATCCGGGTACTCGTGGAGAGTAGATTCCATCTGTCGATCTGAACGGCTGATTGGCGATCGCTTCAGGTCGGTGACTACGGCGATGTCGTTTCCAAGACTGGCACGTTTGGGATAGACGGCAATATATACGACGAAGGATAATATCGTGCCGGGCCAGCTCCTCGGCGGTTGAAAAGTGTCAACAGACGCGGCGAAGGAGGGCCACTCATCTGTAGCACCAGAGATGTGCGCTACATGCGAGTTGATGATCACCACATTTCAACCATGTGTATTCAGCAACCTCGCCGGGACGATGGGCGTTGCCCTGACCGGAACATGGGAATTCAGCGACAAACGGGGGGCAGTGTTGATGATGCATCTCCCGCAGCCGTACAATGTTCCAAACAACAAGCTGCTCAATAGCCTAGTCGACGTCAAGGAGTTGAAGGGGAAACACATAGTCAGTGATGCGTATACGTGCCCGGCGTCGAGCCTGGATCTCTCCGGCAAGAGCGAGTCACTTTACTCCTCCTTGTGCCCATTACCCTCAATGATATCCATTGCAGGTGACAAGCAGGTTGCGTTCAACCTCCACGCAGAGGTTGATCCTTCAAGGGTTTCGAAGCTCGTAGTGTCCTTTGTAGAGTTATGCATGCTATCCCCACTAATTGATGTTGGAAGCGGTACTGGCGTACAGCAGGATCCACGCGCCGTACTTCACGGGCTTGAACAGTACACGTCATCCATTATTTCAACAAAACTTCAGGAAACAGGCGACATACATTGTGGCGGTCCGCGCCAGATCTCCGAGTAGCGCTTCGCCAACTACCCTGTCAACACTCAAGATTGCGCGCCGATGGTCTCGTCAGAGAGCGGGATACCGGTCTTGGGTGCACCGTCTGACGCAGTATTGATAATGCGAACGGTTCCAGGGGCCGAAGAGGCAGCAGTCCGTACGTGAAGACGAATGGACCAGAGTCATTCGTTGCCCATTGCTGTATTACGGGCGGTGCTGTGAGCACTCAATTGTGAATGAAGTTCCGCAAGGCCCACGTACAAGCTCATATATAGCCGTCGGAATAAAAGATAGCCCTTGAGGGAGCCCATGGACAATATTACTTATTACAGCTAAATGGGAAACCGGAGACCGTTTTTGAGATCACGTCCTGTTTGCGCAGCGTCACTCTGCTCCACTCGCCCCGAGGCCGATCGTCGTCGGCAGGAGTCGGCAGGGCAGGGATTTGGCTGGATTTGGGTTTAGTCGACTTCAGCCACTGGTACTCAATTGTGGAGGGTGGTGCGAAGTGGTGCTGCGCAAACAGTGTACAAACAAAGACTATCCTCGACGCTATCTCAAAAACGGTCTCTGGTTTCCCATTTAGCTGTACATTGTGAAATAAGCATGGATGACGAGGGTAAGGGAAACGCCCGACGCGGTCAGCTGTCTGTCACTGTTTGTTTACGTTTGTTGACTTGGACGTCCGTTGCTTGGACGCGACGTTTTTTGTACCTCCTTTCAACTTCGAACTCCACAAAACTTAACGGCGCGGACTCGGACGCTCGTTGCTCGTCAGGTGGTCGCTTTGGTGACAAGTATACGCCGACAGCGCTGAGCCATAGCTGGCGGCGAGCGAACAGTGCACATGAGGTGCAGAGTCGAGCTAGTCGACCGGGGCTTACTTACTCGAGTACACCTATATGGTGCCCATGGTCATGGTCAATAACAACCATAAATGCTTTCCCCTGGATATTTCTTCAGTCGCTGCCACCTGCGCAACCAAATGTTTGCCAATCATCCCGCGTCGACCACCAGCCGGAAATGCACGGCCCGGACGTCGTTAGGACTTGCTACCGACCAAAGTTCGCTGCCGATGTATTGCCAGAGTGGATCCGCAAGGACAATATATAATCTGAACCGTCTACATGCCCAAAAATTGAAGCATAACCTGCTCGTGTCGCACGATGTTCACATGCACGAAATACGCGACTTTCCTTGCTGCGGTCACCGGTGCGCTGGCGCTCTCTAGCACTTTGCAGGAGATCACAGTTGACTTCGGTACCAACCCAACCGGAGTTGGGATGTATATCTATCAGCCAACAGCTCTGGCGGTCCCAACACCTCTGATCATAGGTTATATATTGGTCTTTCTTCTGACTCAATAAATATTGACTCCTACCGCTATAGCTTCTCATTACTGTGGGGGCACTGCGCAGTTATACTTCAGTGGCACAACTCTTGCCAGCCTGGCCGACACTCATGGATTCATTGTGGTTTACCCTAATGCCCCTACAGCCGGCGGCTGCTGGGACGTAGCCACCAACGCCACCCTCACTCACAATGGCGGCGGAGACTCCATCGCCATCGCCTCAATAGTTCGCTACGCCGTTGCCAACTGGGGGGTGGATAGCACCAAAGTGTTTGCTACTGGGACTTCCAGCGGCGCGATGATGACTAGCGTGCTCATGGGGGCGTACCCAGACCTTTTTGCAGCTGGATCGCTGTACTCGGGCGTCCCATATGGCTGCTTTGAAGGCGCATACGCCTGGAACACCCAATGTGCCGAGGGAGAGCTCATTCTGACGCCGGCGCAATGGGTACCCGCTTCCCCTCGTTTGCAATGCGATATATTGCTAATGTCTTTTGACTTCTTAGGGTGCTCTAGTTTTCAGCGGCTACCCCGGCTATACCGGAACTCGACCAAGGGTTCAGTTCTGGCATGGAACTGCGTGAGTCTATTTTTCTTGTCTTCAGAAGCACAGCCGGCCTGATCGTCATCATAGTGACCTTACTCTCTACCCCCAGAACTTCTGGGAGGAGATTAAGCAATGGACCGATGTCTTTGGAGTCAGCCAGACCCCCGTTACAAACCTCACCGATAATCCTCTGCCTGGTTATTCACGCGCGTCATTTGGTCCTAACATTCAAGGCATTCTCGCGCAAGGTGTCGGTCACACCGGTAGGGGCAGGTCCGATTCTCGATTCCACGCTCCTGCTAACAGCCTTCTCAGTGCCTGAAATCGAAACCGACACCCTCGACTGGTTCGGACTCAGCTCGTTAACACCCACCCAGCCATCTAGCACTAGCACGACGACCGCAACATCCTCGGGAACACCGACTGCTACAGTCGCAGAGTATGGACAATGTGGAGGTGTCGGTTATACAGGGTCCACAAGTGAGTTACATGCCATAAATGATTTCCTTTAGGACATCTGAGCTCATTTCATGCGTAGTCTGTGCTGCCCCGTATAAATGCGAGCTCGCTAGCATTTATGTATGTCCTCGCTATCTATTAAGATTGCAATTGATTGACGCTGCTTTGAACAGTTCAGTCAATGCCTATGATGCAACCCCTGCAGGCGTGTTGTGTGATTTTGTTCGGTGCGAGAACAAGCAGAGAAATGGACGGTAGTGGCAAGGAGGCGGTGGTGGTGCCTAGCATCACTAAAAATCTCGTGTACTCTTGTTTTCATCGTAATATATTTTCGCGCTTTATCACTTTCTGGGAAGGCAGTGACTTATCATCGACGAGTGTAAGTGTTGGTAAGTACCAAGGATGGCGTTATGTTGGAAAGCGAACTTCTGTCAATTTGAACGCGCGTGTCGCGTATTGATCCCGACTGGGAAAGCACTCGATCTTGCACTCTCATGTCCACCTCTGCTGAACCCGACCAAGATGCCTCGGTCCTCGGAAAACGCGCTCGCAATGGCGGCCAAGAACCAGATCAGGAGATGGCAGACGCCCCGCCGCCCGCTGACACCCCTGGAGATGATGATAGCGACGACGATGTAGGACCTATGCCCATGCCCGCTGAAGCAGCGAATGGAGGGACGAAGAAGAAGCGGAAAGGTGCGTGCAGCCCTTCATACCGTTTATCCACTGAACTGATCAATTTCACAGTTTTACCCCATGAGCAAGTGCGTATCCAAGGAGTATGGTCATCTGCAGGCCTCGAGACTCATGTTCGCGCAGCTGTTTTTGGACCACCTGCCCGACACAGATCAGTACTACAAAAGTTTCATGCATCGAGATGTTGTGAACTTCTGCGTTGCTACGAAGTAATCGGCACGCTCCGTATTCATAAGGAACAACATGCTAATATGGCTTTGGGCAGGACTGACTTTCTGATCACCACCTCCATCGACGGACATCTCAAATTCTGGAAAAAGCAAGAAGTGGGAATCGAGTTTGTAAAGCACTATCGCGCACATCTCGCTCCCGTTGTTGGTGTCTCCGCGAGTGCGGATGGCCAGCTCTTCGCCAGTGTCGCTGAGGATGGAAGCGCAAAGGTTTTCGATGTCATCAATTTCGGTGCGTCCTTCTCTCAAATCCGCCTTGTCAAATTTTTGGTCCTCATTTCGACCCATCTGTAGATATGATCAACATGGTTAAGCTCGGATACACTCCCCGCGCGTGTTGCTGGGTGCACAAACGCGGACAGGCGCAAGGACTTCTGGCAGTGTGAGTCCTGTCGACACAGTCTTTGCCTTGGTATGTTAATGATGCTGCAGCTCAGATGCCGCGTCGGGGGTTATCCGCCTGTACGACGCCCGTGGCGATGGGCAGCCTTTGGCGGTCATCGACAAACTGCATCGTTTCCCAGTGCATGTCATGGCGGTTTGTGAATTCCAGTATGTATGGAAGCGGTTACTAATATGTTTGACAGTATAATGACAGATATGATACCGTGGTGTCTGCTGACGAAAATGGGTTTGTTGAGTATTGGCAACCTACTGAGCCTTTCGAGCTACCCAAGAATGTACCTGGATTGTGGTCGTTCAAGAGCGAAACAGATTTATACGAGTTTAAGAAGGTTTGCGAATATTTTCTCTTCGCAATTATACCTATTGATCGTACCCTAGGCGAAATCGACTTTGACATGCATAACGCTCTCCCCGGACCACAAGTCCTTTGTCACATTCTCCCTTCCCGACCGGCAAATCCGTGTCTTCTCCTTCTTGACCGGAAAACTCACCCGGAAATATGACGAGTCCCTCGCTGCAATTCAGGAAATGCAGCAGGCGGGTACGGCAGTGTACAAGGTCGACGACATGGAGTTTGGCCGAAGGCTTGCCACGGAGCGGGAGTTGGAACTACCTGGGCCTGATGGGCGCATCCCTGGGATGTGGAGCAATGCAATCTGGGACGAGAGTGGGGCCTTCATACTGTATCCCACACTGTTGGGAGTGAAAGGCAAGCCATACAAACCATTCCAGTGCCATATTTGCGTGCTGACTGTGACTATTTAGTTGTGAACACCGTGACTAATCGTGTTGTACGGCTATTGGGCAAAGATGAGGTAGTGAGATGGCTGAATTTGAGCTTATACCAAGGTGCACCTTCGAAGAAGGGGATCACTACGATGGTATGTGATGGTTCACTAGAAGGCGTGTGCTACCTTCTGATCCATGCTATTTAGGCAATGGCTGCTTCTGCAAATCCTATACTGCTGGGTAAAGGCGCTCGCGATCCAACGCTATTCTCCACTGGGTATAAGCGTGGGCGTTTCTACATGTTCACTCGTGATGCGCCAGAGTTAGTGTTCCTGCTATCCAATCGTACTAACTGCTTAACATAATTCCACAGAGACAACAAGGGCGGTGATCGAGATGTGTTCAATGAAAAGCCAACTCGCGAGGAACAGACGATGGCCACCGCCGCACCAATAGGCAAACCTGGGCCTTCTCCCCTCGCAAACTCCGCCACCATACATACAACTGTCGGAGATATCCACATGCGCTTGTTCCCTCAGCAAGCGCCCAAGACCGTGGAGAACTTTGTCGCACATTCGCGGAGTGGCTACTTTGAAGGCGTCATCTTTCATCGTGTCATTCCCAAGTTCATGATCCAAACGGGGGACCCGCTCGGGGATGGCACGGGTGGAACGTCCATTTGGGGCAGAGAGTTTGAGGATGAGTTCCACGACGATCTTAGGCATGACAGGTTGGTTGAAATATCTATGAATCTGCAATTGCCGCTGACACATCATTAGGCCATACACTGTCAGTATGGCGAACGCCGGCCCTGGGACTAATGGGTCCCAGTTCTTTATCACGACGACAACAACTCCTTGGCTAGACAAGAAGCACACTATATTTGGGCGAGTGCTATCGGGACTGGAAGTCGTCCACAACATCGAGAACGTGAAAGTCAACAAAACAGACAAACCATTGGAGGATATCAAAATCATCAACGTCGATGTGGAGTGAGCGAGCTATGTTGTATTCATCGATAATTCTGCTAGTATGAATGTCATAACGCAACCCTGTCCAATGTCTCTGTCGAGATGTGTATCTTCAGATATACAGCCTCGCCCATTTCCCCGACCCGTGGAGCAAAGTGCTCTTGCAGGCGCTGCGCTAACCTGCGGGGAGATAGATGCTCATTGTTTTGCGCGATACTGTTTGGACAGGAGAATTTGATCAAGGTATGGCGGAGAGGAGATGGAGTTAACTCTTGTTCTAGATAGCATTCGCAGACCACCAACGCTTCGCCGCTCAGGAAGCTTGTCTCTGCAGAGGACGTTGGCACATATGCCACTGGATACTCAAGGAGAATGGCAGCAAGAGGGACCGCATCCTCTACCCTCAATCTTCCGCAAAGTTTCACCAATGATCTCCCGTCCTGGCTTTGCTTTCTAATTTCTTGAAGGACCTGGAGTACTGTCTCCGGTATTCGGTCCGCCTGGTGAGTCGCCGTCAGAGTACGTTTGAGCATTGAATGCAGGAATGCACAGACTAAGGCCAGTGGTGGTTCCAGTCTGATGAAACTCGTCCAAGACCGATGTGGTTCGGTGGTGCCGTGAAGCTGTGCACATAGGTCGACGTTCCCAGCCAGCAGGCGAGCATTCACGATGAACGATTGGCCAGAATCGTCATCACAATACGCAAATAGATGTTGGAACGCCGATGACGCCTGCTAGGAGTATTAGCATCATAACGGCGATCAAAGGCTTTGATTCAAGTTGCCTTGCGTAACCGCTGGATGAGTTCCTGGAAGAATGGGGCGGGATCCCGGGGGACAATAGCATCCACCAAGTACGCCGTACTTGCACAGATCAGACACGTCGTCAAGATCGTATGCTTTGATATGGTCGCATGACTGGCTCACCGTATGGCGAGGGCGATCAGCGTTACGTCTTTGGAGAACAGCTTCAGCTTCGTTGATGAGGTGCGGGGACCCTGAAAGATGGATTCTGTGGTTGTCTGCACGATCCTGGAGATAATGTCGAGGTCTCTTGACCCCACAGATATAGAACTGTCCATGGAAGTTGCCAATGAGGCCTTGATGAGGCCCCCAAGTATCTCCGTCGGTGTCTTATGCAGCAACTCCCTCGCCTAAACATGCTTCCGCGTGATCGACCCACAGCTCAATCACAGCTTGATTACAGCAGTACTCCGTTGAACGAAGTCCAAATCGGTTAGGGTCTGTGGTCCGAGGGAATGACCGTTAATCTTATTTCTCGGAACTAGCTCAGAATCTATTCAGCTCGGACTCTACTCAGCATGCATTCTTGAACGAGACTGTTCCCGTTGTTCCCAGATTCTGAAAGCAATTTTAGGATTATTGCGCGCTCCATCGGTATCACTGCACTGATTGGCTGCAAAGACGACAGCACCGCCGCTCGCTACTTATCCCCTGAAAGCTCTGCTATGAGCGCTGCGCTCATACCTCAATTCCACCGAACAGGGCGCTCACCGGCGTCACCGCGGCAGCGTTTGGGTGATCATCTTAAATAGAGGTTGGATCAGTTGGATCATCATTAACAACTTTTCAGGCCCACTCTCCTCTGAACAGTCACCTCCACAATAATGGGTTTATTCGGAAACCGCCAAGACTCTATCATCCCCGAGAGAACTGACTACAGTCAAACATGGGCCGCTGTTACAATGAATGAGGAGTGAGGCCGTTACCATTCTCATTCTTTCTTTGCAAACCACTGAACCATTTTCTTCCAGTGACCTTCTTCGTTTTTTACAATTTTCGAAGGAGGAGATCGAGCAGATCCGTACTGGTGAGTCCTGTGTGGCACAACGCTATTGAACCTTGCTCATTTGGTTCATCCAGCCATACTAACATCCTGGGCAAACGGCATCCAAAATGAGAGGGATTATCATGGTTCATGGGAATTCAAGCTGAGGGGCAACCCTTGGATAGCCCAGGGTAGCCAGGCAGTCGGCTCCCGTATGCTCATGGTAAGTAGTTCATGTTACTACACCCCCGCGATCAGGCACTAAAAGTCAGGACAGCGCGGAGTGTTCAAACACCTTTACCACATGGGCTGGAGTCTTGTTAGCTCATCTGATATTAGCAAAAAGACGGTGAGTAATTATGATTCTGAAAACATTATACATCAAGTGTTTACAACAGTTTAGGGAGACAAAGATACGCTGCTGTTCCGTCGCCACGCTCCTGGGCCCGAGATTGACCTGGTCTCAGTCTCCTTCAACGAGGATGACAAACTTCGCCTGATCGGAGCGCCTGGCGACCTCCCCCCAGCCATCCGTCAAACCCTGGGGCCCTTGATCCAGAGCGAAAGTAAGCGCTTATTGTTCAATCTATGCACCCCTACTAATGACCTGACACGCAGAGGACAAAGACGGCGCCGTCCAATTCAAACTCCAAGGCAACCCTTGGATCTCTGAGGGCACCGAAACCGTCACCACCCGGTCGCTCCTGCTGAACATCCTGCAGTCCCTCGAATCGCATGGATTCCGCATGTACGCGTCCGTCAACCAGAGCAGCAAGGAGACGGCAGAGATGGACACTTGGTATTTGTGCAGGCCGGTGGGCTGGGCGCCCGGGCGCATCGTGTATGCCGAGCTGTTCCCTGGGGCCCCAGCGCCTTACGGAGCACCACAGGGAGGGTACGGTGGGCCCGCACCTGGCGGATATCCGGGATCGCCTCCGCCTGCCGGCTACCCAGGGTCGCCACCAGCACCTGGAGGATACCCGGGAGCGCCACCAGCACCTGGAGGATACCCAGGAGCGCCACCTCCTGGTGGATACTATCAACAACCTCAAGGCTACCCAGGACAAGCGCCATACGGTGGTCCCCCACCCGGGGCTGCCCCATACGGTGCTCCAGGATGGCCTCAGCAGTGATTGTAATTATGTAGCTGAACCGTAAACAATGTAATTTAGTGCACCCTGTTCCCTTTTTCTCATCAATTGGAGAAATTTCAATGCCAGGCACTCATAATGTAAAAGCCGATAAGCACCAATATGATTGAGGAGAGAGTACACGTTCTACAGCCCTACGACATAGAGCAAAGGGAAATCTAAAGTGCCAAGGGCCTCAAGTACCGCGCCACGCTCTCCGGCCACTCGTCCACATCCCGTTCACGAGCTCCAGTAGACCATTCAAATGTGCAGAAGGCATTGCAAAAGGGCTGAAAGGCATGGTACCTGGGTCGCAAGCCAGCCTCATGCTTTCTCTTGGACTTGATCTCAACCTCGAACGTCCTCTTGTGAGCATAATTCTCCCCTCAGCCAGCGCTGTCTTCTCGCTGTCTGAGTAGGGGATGGCGTGACCTGGGAAGAGGATCGACTCGTCCGGTAAAGGGTTCGTAAGAAGGTCGAGGGTAGAATCGTCGATGAAGAGGCAAGATGCGAGGAAAGCGAGCATCCGTGACGGACATCGGCTCTGCGTGTGATGATGAGTCGGCTTGACCAAATCAATCGCGTGAACCTCTGAAAAAGACGATGCTGGAGACGACAAAGACGATCGCATCGTACGAGTCATTGCCGAGTCCAGCCGTCTCTGCTTCGCCAACCACGCCGCTGCCGACGAACCTGGCTCCCCCGCTGCCAGGGGTTGCCGCCGCCCGGGATACGATAGCAGTTCCCATTGTTGCGCCCGGTCTACATCAAGCTCTAGATCGCTCATAACCACACTGCCATTCTCCGAATCCGCATCTTCGAAAGCGTGAGCGTTCCAGTCCCAGATATCATCCGGCCCCGTGCTGTATCTGCGCCCACCGTCTGCACCAGCTTGGCCCAGCTGCTCGGATATGCGTGACTCGGAAAGCGTCAGATCTGTCGGTGCGGATATCTCTGACCCGAAGCTGGGAAGTGGGCTAGGGGAGCCGGCCGACGATGGACTAGGGAATATGTAGATCGAGTCGTCAAGATCAGCTGCTGATGATGGGCGCTCCGTATATTGGCGGGCGGGTTGAAACGACGAGGTGCGTGGGCGGGGAGTGTAGTATTGGGACATGGTATTTGTGGTGGTACGAAGTGGTACAACTGCAAGTGTGTCGAGCCTGACTATTGCGCCACCGCCCCAACGGTCTTGAAATCTGGCAGCATCAATCTCCAATCAACCCCAGAATCAACCTCACTCATCATTCATTCCACTCAAATTCAGAATTCTTCGACTAGGATTCCGCGATGCTGTTGACCAGTCTTCCAAATGAACTGTTAATCGACATATTCGCGCGTTTATGTGCTCGGGACATAACCCGCCTAAGCCTGGTGAGTCTGGGTACCAACTGCTTATTGGGCTGCATGTTTGACCCTCACGAATAGACATCAAAGCAATGTCACCTTCTTGCTATGGATCGCGTACTCTGGAATCGAATTTACACTAATTCATCTCTGCTGCGGCCTCCTGGGCCGTTTCCACACCAATCCTCAAGGGATCTCGCCGTCGCCCTGCTGCAGAGCGAGGAACTGGATGTTACCTGGAGCTTGGCGACATCCGACTCAGAATATCAGTCCCCTCCGCCAGCACATAGACGAGTTCTTGCTCAACATGCGAACACCATGGCTCATTTATCCCTCATACTCGGTCGCTGGTTGCTGGTTGGGGGCGAAGTAGATGTGCAGGTCTATGACCTAGACGCAGGTGCTCTTTGGTATCTCCCCGTGGGGTATATATCCGGCCCGACGAATCAGATCAAAGCAACAGTTTACACGAGCGACGATGGTGTGCAATCTGCTTTCGTGGTGGTATATTCCGTTTCTGATAACTTCGCGTGCGTATCTCCAACGATATCGCAAGTCCCTGTTTAATCTCTCTTCTCAGACAAATTTATCGAACTGTCCTCCCCCAACCAGGCATGTCCCAACAGTTATCATTTCAGCACGTCTTTAAGAAACATTCCGAGGATTGGGATACGCATAAACTGGATGTTGGAGGCGACTTTCTCGTTCTGACATCGAGCATTGCGGGTGTTACACTCAGAAACATACATACACATCAGGAATATGTGGTCCCAGAACCTCAATTCGTAAGTTAGCATCTTTGCGGTTCCCCACAAATGCTAACATTCTGCCAGACAAATGATCCAAACAGGCGGAGGCTGGCAAAGCACAGCTACCAAACGGTTGTCACGTCCACCCACATAATCATAGTCTACGCTCGTTTTCTACGGCCTACATGGTTCGAGGTTATTCCTTTCCCCGATGCATCAATCCCTGGCTCTCTTGTGAATCCCATGCTACCAGTGTCTCATAGCGGGCCAGGCCCTGAATGGCTCGCGAACACCGCGATGTTATCCTCGACACCCTCTTCCGTCACCATATTAACCACCCGACTTCTTCCTCTTGATGCGGCTGTTTTGATCGTCGAGTTGCAGCTCAAAGAGGACGGGCTATTGAACGCGGTGACCCTCCACAGGTATGGCATGGCCGACGCCAGCTCGCCCTACCACATGCACATATTGTCGGGGGAGGGATCGGAGATATCTGCTAGGGGTGTATGGTTCACGCCGCAACTGGCCAGTAGGGGGATGCTATGCCACGCGCTGCGTGTCACTCCGGACCTGGAGGCGGAGTCCGGGTTGAGAATCGAAGTCGGCAGGCATGCACTCACGGAGCATAGCTCAACATACTCCCCCTATGCATTCGACGGGCGCAGGGGCAGGCTGGCATACACTGAAGACAGCGAAGTTGTTATTTTGGACTATGTTTGATCGTAATGTATTTGGTGCTCATGCATACTGTACTGGTTCTCGTATGATTTTGCAATTCTACATCCCCGTTGCCATACCTCGACCCTTCAGCGAACACTGCGAGTCAGATGAGTGGTAGGCAAGTAGTCGCGTTATTGGGAGCTTGCGTCCACCCTTATCTTGGTGACAAACGCGAAAGCACAATGTCAGGGCTCGTGTGCGCAGCAATACGCAGTCGTATCGTTCGTGAAGTGCAAAGTGGTCATCCAACATATCACTGTTCCTTCGTCTTATGCACCAGGGGCGACGTATCTCAGCCCCTCAAGCCTTGCAATGCTCTCCTCCCTTCGCTGAGTGGTCTGATGCACGGTATGTGCAAGCCATACCACGCCTCCCGTAACGCTCCACCATGCTATGGTTAACCAACCACGGCCTAGCAGGAGACTCAGTCCTGGAGCAACAGCACACAGACCAAACAAATACACATATGGCAGCGGCGTAATGTTTATCGGAGATAGATGATTGGGATAAGTGAGAAGACTGAGGTTAAGATGGATGAATATCGCGAGAATCGTGAGTGAGGTAGGCCGTAACGGAGTGTCGGCTTGAGAAATGGGGAAGAGCGCAAGGAGAGGGTTGGTGTGACTTTTCAGGTAGATCACATGCCTTCCAAAGTTAATATTAAGATAGTTGTTGGCGCAGAGAACACTGAGCGGGTGCTCACAAGAAACCCGATAGGGCGATAACAGCTTGGATCACATAGAGATACACCTTGTCTTGAGTTCTACTTTGTAGCTTTAGTTTTTCAATGAGTTCGTCTTGTTCTGCGTAGGCGGCGTTGAATCAAGGTCATGTTGTCCAACGCAGGACGATGGCAAGTACCTTGCTCGTCCAGAATGTGCTGCTCATCTTCTGCGTCCTCTGACTCCGATGCAAATTTGAACGTTGTTCGTTTCCGAATCATAGCGGCCAGCACTGTGAGGGTATCAAAGCCAAAGGTAAGAGCTTGGGAAGAAAAGGCAAGTAGAGCCTGGTTGCGTCAAAATGGCTCTGTTCAATGTTGCATTATTAATGCCGACCCCCCAAGTGCAACGCTGCAGAGCGTGAGAGCAAATTTTGTAAGCGTCACGTCGGCGCCACTCTGCGCCAAGTACTTTACAGTAATGCTTCAGCCACCCATCATGATCCCCAGCGCTTTCAAGAACTCCGAGCGATCATGAAACCTCGGATATTTGAATTGCATGCACAGCACGTGCATTACTTACTGTTTGCAGCAGGGAAACATCACAAACTCTTCACTCTACAAGCATTCATCTGCAGTTCATCTGCCGCCAGCGCTCCAAGTACTTGCGGGCTTCTTGAACCACGCATAAATTGACGCATAACCTGCTGGATCCTGCCGAATCCGGCAGTGATGGTTCATATGTTCCTTGGTGATCACCAGTATCAGGTACCACCGTCCTAGAAACCTTTTCCCCGGATATCGACCTGCGACAGTTGTGACCGCACGACCTACTCCTGAGTCCGCATTTGGCTGAAGCACATGCAGAAATCCATGATTCGGAGATAAACTGTCCATATATAAAGGCTTGTGTCATCGCGAATTACATTTTCATCACTCAAGGCCCCCGCACCTCCCCTCACCGAGATTTACACAAGCGCCCATTACACTTGATTACTTTTCTGCAATGGCTCTCTACACGCTCTACGAGTCGGACATTGAGTCCATTTATGCCCCCCACCCCAAAAAGCTGGAAAAACGCAGCAACAGTGTAGACTCCAATGTTAGCACGTCGTCGTGGACAAGTACCAGCAGCAACTCGTCGCGTTTGAACGGTAGCGTGAAACGCCTCAGCGCGAGATGGAGCGGGATTTTCCAGGGTGAGCGAGTTTGACTGGTACTTGTGGCTAGATAATAGGTTTGCTGACATATATCATAAAGGTACGGGCTCAAAGCGCAGCTCATCCCAGTCTATGGGACCACCACCTGCCCTCCGTCGTGGATCATCGACGCCTAGCAATACCCCGGTCTCACAGAGATCAACTATCGCTAACATTACTCCCGTCTATCTTATGGATTTGGCTAACTTTGACTGTGAGTTCAGTGCATACGCTTCATCAGTATCACGGCTCATCGTGTCACAGACGACTGCTTTTGCGCTCCGCCTAGAAAAGGCTCATGGCGAGCCGGCTAGTGAGGACTTCAACGGAAAAGACGCCAGCATGCAAAAACGGAGCTCTAGAGCATTAGCCGCCCCAGACTCTTTTAAATATCTTAATCCTCTTTTTATCTTTGGTGTACTTTGGGTGTGCTTGTATTATCTCGATATTTCCTATATTTTTACATGTACATATCGCGATATCGTTTGATCTTGTATACATTATCAACCTTCTCGATTTAAATTAAATTGTTCTCCGATACTACTTTGAGGAAGGAAAGTCCAACTATACCACGCGAGCCTACGGTCAAAATGGTACTTTACCGTATACGTAGAAGCAAGTTCAAGCAATCTGCGCCAGGTTAATGGAGCTCATGCACACTTGACCGATCTGGCAGTTGGAGTTGGAAGCTTGAAGGTCCGAGTCTTGCGCAGGCTGCTCGACACCTCCTTAGGTCTTCGGCACACACTCAAAGGCGAGCATCCTACTTAAAAAGCACAGAGACAGGCTGAGTGACAGGTATTTGAACATGCTAGGTCTGAGTTAAATCCGCCGTTTCCCTTGAACAGGAAGTGGGGCTAAGATTTTAGGCTCAATAGCATTGCCTTGTAGTGGGTTTGACGACCTTTATATATCCAAGGCGACAGGATTGCCGCATTCAGCTATACTGAGTCGAATACCAGCGCTTTTCCAGGCCTTCTCGGGGAAATCAACCTAAATCTGCCAGCGTACCAAATATGTCGGGCATATACAAATACCGCAACCTCTGGATCCTGCAAGGATAGGTCAAGCTGACAATCTTGTTAAATATTTCCGGCTTCAAAGCAAAGGGTCTGGACACGTACTCTCGTCGTGAAGAATAGCTCTTCAGACAGCATTAGCGTCGACTGTTCAGTCGCGAGATGCTTGGCTGCAGACACACCATGTGTTAGCCACGATGCATGTCGATAAAACCCTTCAGGATATAATAGCCTTTGTATTCTTTACTTCTCTCGAAGTTGGCGTGGAAAGGATACAGGCGAAACGGGTCCCCAGCGAAGAGTCTCCTTCGCCACACCTGTCATATCCCTTTCTGCGAATATCGGGAGCTGCCCTTTGCCGATAACCAAGCCAAGGTCAGCCTGCGCTCGCACTCGCGCTTCGGGGTGCATTGATACTGTCTGTACGTATTCGTCGTCGAGCGAATATATTTGAATGAAATTGAGTGTATACCACCAGAAGGGCTAGGATTGAGCTTGACACGGGCTGTATCAGAGCCACCTTCGTATGAACGAGTCGGGGCATTGCCGATCATGTTGCAAACCGAGCAAGTGTCTGCGTAGACCATGCCCGCCGTTTCGCGTATGCCGCCTCTTGCTTTTCGAGATTGCTACGTAGTAAAATCGATCAATGATAGAAATCTGGAAAGAATCGATCCCAGTCCGTCGGTAGCTAACTGTCAATAGTAGGGGGGCGAATGGGGGCGGAGAGAGGTACGGGACGGAGGCAGAGGAGCCTGAGGATGGTATCGCTTGTATCACTACCAGCAATAACCTCACGCAGTCGTAGAATAAGCTATAATCCCGGATGGGGTCTCGTTCAATGGATGACGGCCTATTCCATGGAGTTCGTGGAGGCTCTTGGGTAGGATGTATTGGCCCAAATATTGATATAGGGCGGTGACTTCTTCATGGGACCTCGCCTGAATATCTTACACCAACACCACTGTAAGTTGTTTATCATTAACCCGCATACCAGCACGACGACACTGGAATGATTCAAGCATGTACATAGAGAAGTCTTTGAAAAAGCAACTTGTGATGAAAGTTGAATGAAAGTGGGGAGACTTCTTTCGGTTGAAATAACCGCACCGGCGCTTAGATCCGAATGAAAGATTTCATCATCGGTCATCTGCAAATCATCTAGATCTACCTCTGCAAAATCCAAACTGGACATGGCTTCAGACCCAATGCAAAACGTCGAACCGGGCCAATTTAAAGACGCCCCAATTCCCATCGACGAACCTCAAGCAGATCCTCGCGCAGGAGGCCAATTTATCGACGATGACAAACTTCTGGAATGGTCGGAGTCAGAGAACAGCGCCGACGAAGACGAGGATGGGATCGAGGAGGAATATGATGATAACAGAGCCGAAGACGAAGATTGGGAGATTGCAGAAGGAGGTATGACCTGCTCTCACTACCTGAAGACAGCTGTGAACTTTCCCCGTAGACTTTACAAAACAATACAATCGCCTACGCCAACATGTCGCAGTGCGCGCCGGGAACGCTCAAGGCGTCACCAACTCTATCAATAAAAAGGCGGCGGTAGCCTCTCTGCCTGCAGTCAACCACCCTCGCCCTGCGTCCACATCGGCCACCACAGTTACGCCCAAAGACAAGACTGTAGATCAGCTCACCGCGCTGGCGAAATATTCGTCACGCATCGCTAAGATCGAACAGCCATATGCGTTTGTGATGGGTGTGGGCGTGAACAGGAAAGGGCTTAGCGCGCACGCCAACACCAAAGATAAGGCGGACCGCGCAACGAACGAGCAGGTGCTCGATCCCCGCACCCGCCTCATCCTATTCAAGATGGTCGGCAGAGGGCTTTTACAGGAGGTCAATGGGTGTATTAGTACTGGGAAAGAGGTGGGTAGTATTGCATGCACCGGTGTTTTATAGGCTCGGTGGCTCACGGAACGTTGTTGGTGTATAGGCGAATGTCTACCATGCCCTCACCCCCGAGCCCGCATGCACGCATCTTGCGCTCAAGATCTTCAAGACCTCCATCCTAATATTCAAGGATCGAGACCGATATGTCTCAGGTGAGCATCGCTTCCGTCGCGGCTACTCGCGACACAACCCTCGCAAGATGGTGCGTCTATGGGCAGAGAAGGAGATGCGTAATTTGAAGCGACTTGTCACGGCCGGCATACCGTGTCCGACTCCTGTAGAGGTCAGGGATAACGTCCTGGTCATGACCTTCTTGGGGGATAAGGAGGGCTGGGGATCCCCTCGGCTCAAGGACGCGCAGATCCCTGCCTCTGAGTATCCCCCGCTCTACGAGGAGCTCTTACACAATATCCGGAAGATGTTCCACACGTGTCGACTTGTGCACGCCGACTTGTCTGAGTACAACATCCTGTACCACGAAGGCCACCTATACATCATCGACGTGTCGCAGAGTGTAGAGCACGACCACCCATCCGCGTTCGACTTCCTGCGAAACGATTTGAGGAACGTGGAGGACTTCTTTGGCAGGGCAGAGGTGAAGACGCTGGGGCTCAGACGGTGTTTCGAATTTATCACGCGGGAAAAGCTCGCGAGTAAGGAGGGCGAGGATGACGGGATGGTGTTGAAGCAGTGGTTAGAGGAGGCGCAGCCCGAGGAAGATACAGAAGATCAAGAGGAAAAAGGCGAGGGACGCGAGGAAGCTGCACATGAAGATGAGGTGTTCATGCGGTCGTATATTCCACGGACGCTTAATGAGGTGTACGATCCCGAGCGAGACGTTGAGGTGCTCAAGAAAGGTGGCGTGAATGGTCTCATCTATGCGGATACCATAGGGTTGGTGGGAGCTGGAGGGAAGCCCCAAGTACATTTTGACGCGAGCGAAGAGAGTGGCAGCGGCGATGACGACGAGAGCGAGGGCGAGGAAGACGACGAGGCAGAGGCAGACGGGAAGGACTTCACAGAGCGCACGCCTAGGGGGCATAGACACGAGGACAAAGAGGCAAAAGCGGTGCGTTCTACAGTCCACCTTTCGTGGTCTGGAAGGCTTATCTTATGAGTATACAGGAGCGTAAGAAAGCCGTCAAAGAAGGAGCTCGAGAAAAACGAAAGAATAAATTGCCAAAAGCCGAGAAGAAGCGCAAGATCAAAACTTCGGCGCGGTCATAGACCTGTCTATCATGTCCCATTAAGCGAGACATTATTATCCATTTGATCATTATATACTTGATATTTTCCGACATCGCGAGAGGTATTAACCATCCGTGATGCATCCATGGCTTGCATCCTGCACTGTCTTCACGTACTTGTACAGCGTGCCCTGAGTCACCTTAAGCGGCGGTGCCACCCAACTCTCCCGTCGCTTGTCTAGCTCCTCGGGAGAGACATGCAGTTCGATGGTGTTGCTCACAGCATCGATGGATATGACGTCGCCGTCGTTTACGAGCGCAATGGGACCACCGACTTGCGCCTCTGGAACGACGTGTCCAATGCAGAAGCCGTGCGATCTAAGAAAATACGTTTCAGCTGGCCGGCCACAAGGCGCTAAATAAGCGAGATGTAAGGAGATATAGCTCACCCGCCGCTGAATCGTCCGTCTGTGAGGGATGCAACGTCCATACCTAGCCCTGCTCCCATGATCAAGCTTGTTGGCTTCAACATTTCAGGCATACCTGAAACAGAACGGATGAGGATGCTGTGACACGGAGTGAATATATATGCTTACCAGGTCCGCCCACAGGGCCCAGGTACCGCAGTACCACCACAGTCTTCTCGCCCTTCTTGATCGAGCCGCTCTCGACAGCCTTGGTAAAGTCGTCTTCGGAGTTGAAAACCCGAGCTTTGCCAGTGAATCCGAGCCCTTCCTTGCCTGTGATCTTAGCCACGGCTCCGCCAGGCGCAAGGTTGCCTTTCAGGATCCTGCAGGAACATGAGTAAACGTCTCGAGATACAGAGGATAATGCTTACCTGAGATGTCCAGTCTTCTTGATTGGTGTCTCGAGCGGTCGGATGACGTCCTGCGTGGGTGAGAGTTCCCCGTACTTGTGTGTCCATCGCTCGAGGTTCTCGCCCAATGTAAGCCCAGTGACCGTGATATTATTCCCGTCGATCAACTTGTTCTTCAGCAAGTACGCAAGAATCTCTATAAGGATCATATGTATCCTTGAGTGAAGTCCTCGATGATAAACGTGCTTCAAGACCACTTACTGGGTATGCCGCCGAGCTTGTAAACATCTTCCATGACATATTTGCCGCTGGGTTTGATATCAGCGAGGAAAGGCGTGCGGTCTGAGACACTGGAGAAGTCATCGATGTCAAGCTTGATACCGACGGAGTGAGCGACGGCAATGAGATGTAGAACGGCGTTGGTGGAGCCGCCCAAGATCATGGTGAGGACCTGCGGATGGGGAAAACAATTAGCAATAGAATATACGGAAATAATGATATAGCTTACCATGGCATTCTCGAAAGCTGATCGCGTCATGATATCCCGAGGGAGGATGTTCTTCTCCAGCAAGTTGCGCATGACGGGGCCTATGGAGTCGCACTCGTCACTCTTTTCTTGGGATTGGGCAGGGAAAGATGAGGATCCTGGCAGCGTCATCCCCATGGCCTCAGCCGCACTAGCCATGGTGTTGGCAGTATACATCTACGATGTCCATCAGCATGCAGTGATCTGTCAAAACTTCCCAGGACTCACGCCTCCGCATGCACCGGGACCAGGGCAAGCATGCCGTACAGTGTTGTACCGAGCTGACTCAGCTTCTGCAGTTTTACCATCCTGCAGGAACTGTCCGTAGGATTGGAAGGCCGACACAATGTCCAACTGGGGCATGCCCTCGCAAGAACCTGCTCGAATGCTGCCCCCGTACACCATCAGCCCAGGGCGGTTCAATCTTCCAACTGAGAACATGTCAGATTGAATGCATAGAGTATGGTAGCACACGACGCACGAGCCATTAACACTCCTGGCATGTTCTTGTCGCAGCCTGGCACAGTGACCATGCCGTCGAGCCAGTGACCTCCTGCAGCTGTCTCTACCTGGTCCGCAATTAAATCACGAGATTGAAGAGAGTATGACATCCCCCGTGTGCCCATGCTGATACCGTCACTGACGCCAACTGTGCCAAACTGGTAGCCAATGAGGTCTGCCGCGTAAAGCGACTTTTTGATTTGTGCGCCGAGACCCAGGAGGTGTCGGTTGCATCTGTTTCATGAAGTTAGAGACTTGAGAGAGAGAGAAAGCTCAGCACTCGACTGACGGGTTTCCCTCATACCTGCTCACTGGTTAGCAATGTCTCACAGGCGATTGGGCAGCTGTGACTCACCAAACACTTGCCACACCAACCATGGCCTTGGTAAAGTCTGCATCGTCCTTTATACCCTCTGTAGCATAAAGCATGGCCTAGACAATTGCAGATATGTTCAACGGCTGCATTCTGCACGAAATGCGTGTTGGCATACCTGGCTGGCACCCTGGTCCTTGGGCTGGGTCACAGTCCGACTGTAGCGGTTCATGATGGGTTTCTCCTCGCATGTTGCGGTCGAGGAGAAGGTTTTGGGTGACCCCTTGAGTCCCTTGCGAGCAGAGAGCCTTGCATGTAACATGATCGACGCGTGGTGGAAACAAGCCTTAGCCGAACGCGGAAAAGCAAGAAAAGTGGGGAGTAACGTGACCTCGGAGGCAGTCCCGCAGCACCGGTCCGTTTCGAAGCACAACCTTGTCATGTTCCTTAAAGGCTAAAGAGAGCAAATCATCAAGTCGACTCTCCTCCTGATTGCTGTTTGGTCTCCATGGACGACCGTCACTCCGAAGATCGCCTTGAAAGCCTTGGATCTGCTTATCTGGTTCTCAGAGGCGATGGGGGTACATCGATGATAACTGCATTTCTGCTGAAACATCGTGGTCTGGTAATGGGAGTCTTTGTTTTTTCTTTTTGCCTCGCGGACAAACAATCAGACTTGCCCTCCGGGATTGCGGCGCACACGTTGAAAGTGTGGCAGACTCGTGTTTAAGACGGCCAACGCGTGTGGTTATTGCCCTTGGAAGGAATCAGTATTAACCAGAGATATCAACGCAATCCAAATGCCATCATGATTTCTTAAATACCATATAGATGCGCGTGTTCTACTAGCTGTGATTTCTCGTCCATCGATCATATTCAATGCATAGAAGGTATTAGACTACCTACCAATGGACAGGTCCTCCATTTACATATACGGTAGTGAAAATCGGATCCCAAAGAGTAAAGATGCGCCAGGTCGATCATGTCCAAAATGCCACATATGACGCTGTCCAAATTTGACAAGAAAGGGCTAGAAGAGGCGAAAGCGTGCACAATGAGCATGTCGCATGACCACCCCGTCGTCGGACTTTCGAAACCTGCAATTTTTCTGGCCATTACTTCGGGTCTACGGGTCAAATCAGGGGCAAATTTGAAGAACGAGGGGGGCGATTATTGCCACAACATGTGCGTCGAGCCGAGCGATTGGTAGTATCTGCTCAAAGATGCCGTCCATATGACTGCACGTCCGAACTTCTGGGACTTTTTTCCAACCCCCCTCTCTTCGATGACGGATGCAAAGGACCGTTTCAATTATTCCGTGTAAATTCTCTCCCCCCCTGCAAAAGCCTAGCAACTCCATAGCTCCGTGGAGTTTTTTGTTATCGCAGGATTTCGCCCCTGTGTAGGATCTGCAACGGCATCGGTGGCGAATGAATGTACTTGCTCTGGTCTTCAGACTCTTCACCCCCGCCCACCTCGCTCGATCCGCCTCTACCTTGCCCACCGACGCAATATCTTATTAGTGCATTATTGAACGCTCGCATCGACGCATCGGAGGAGAGAACATTTGGAAATGGACAGGAGGCAAGGAGAGCCCAGGCAAAGCTCCCTTCCGAGTAGCCTCCACGCACATCTCGTCACACGCCCGCCCTCGCAGGAGCCTCAGTTGGAACCCGGTGCCGCGTCTGAGACAGAGCAATTTGTTCGTAGAGATTTGAGGCAGGGAAGGTTGCCGGAGGACCGTAACTTGAGGCTTGCGCCGATCGCCCCTATCGCACCGCCAGTGGCACCCGGTCCGTCCAGCTCTGGCGCTGCCCGCCGTACTCGCGAGACAATCCGAGGGGAAGGAGGGGCATTGCAAAGAGAATATCCCGAGCGTCTGGTCCGACCACTTCCTCGCAATCGCAATCGTGAGCGTGCGGACAATCGGCTTGACCTTCCATCCCCGCCATCAACAACCAGTGCGAACAATATGATGCCCAACATAGAGTTCAGTTATTCAAGCCACGCATCACCCAACTCAGGGCAGACGCCCATGAATTATCATATCTCAACTGGAGGCCTAAGGGATAGGGGTCGCTCGCCCCCTCGTCATGGAGTTGATCCCAACCTTTCTTTGGCGCCCTTGCGGATCGACCAAGGCTTCCAAGGTTTGGGGGGCGATAGAGGAAATATTTCGGCGTTGTTGAACCCCCCAGACGATCACCGTTTCCCATTACCGTCAATTTCGATCGGGCGGGAGGGCTTTCCAGCGCCAGCCGCCAGCATGATGGATCGCCTCACTTACCAGCCACGCGCACCAAGCTCACTGAATGAACCGCGCTCCGCAGGGAACGAAAACCAAGGTATGATAGCTCAACGCAATTTTTCTCAAAACGTCGGCTGACAGGGCTCATTAACTCTAGGGATATTAAGTCGCGCGATGTCTCGAGACTACCAGCGACATCACTCGCTCCCGCTAGAGTCCACATCTGGTCAGCGTCCTGATATATCACCAACCCACCTGGCGCCTTCTGACTCGGGGGGTATCGATCCTCATCTGATATATCGTCCCGAGAGCCCTGAAACCCCCTGGGGAGGCCCTGCAAACCCTATTAAGGCTGAGACGCAAGACACCAGAATTCCTGCGCGCAAAAAGGGCAGAAAACGAGCGCCAGATCCCATCAGCATGGACGAGGACGGCAGAATCTTCGTTCCCAGCCAGGGTCGAAGCAAGCGCGCCAAAGAATCAAATCCCCAGGACGTTGCTAGCCAAAGTTACAGAAGGAAGAAGGCCACGGTGGCGTGCAACTTCTGCAAAGGTAAGCGCTGGCATGTCCTATATTGTTTACTGAGCTAATTTTGATTTGGGCGTCTCAGGGCGAAAGCTGCGGTGCAGTGGCGATCGGCCAAAGTGTAGCAATTGTGGACAACGCGAGGGCCTCGTATGCGAATACGCTGGAGCGCCGAGACGCAGAGGTCCTGGCAAAGCGAATAAGGGCAAGTCGAAAGTATCGAAGAGCCAATCACACAGCTCAGGGTCACTTCCTGGGGGCCATTTTCCTCCCGTCGGCGGCTCGTTTGATTCCGACCCATTCAATCCCTACAGACAATCGACAACGGCGCTGGGTTTACTTGAAACGGGATCGTCAATCTCGACAGCTACTCCTCCTCCTCACACACCTTCGACGACCGATGATGTGACGCGCCCGGCCAGTCCGATTGATTTTTTCAACCAGGGGGCAGAATCCAGCAGACAATCCATAAAACGGCAGCACTCCGATGCAGATCATTTCGCCGCCCTGCGCCGCCAACAGCCAAAGCGCGAGGACGAGGACGAGCTTGAAGAGGACTGAACGTGCACGGCATCGGACTTTGCGATCCAGGACCGACAGCAGGGCCTGGTCGTGAGGTCGTACGGACTTACTGCATTACGTTTTGATGAACGGGATTGAAGGGGATTGATGACCGAACCGTCGTTGCCACCCTGCTTTAATGGACCTGTCTCGACCTCTGTCCCGCATCTCCCACGTTTCTCCCTTATCCATCCCCCCAGTTTCGTTTAATTCCGCTCTGCTTGTTTTACTTTATTTTCTCTTTGCTATCTAGTACTCTAGACGTCTGCATACAGACCGACTAATACTCTAGCCCATAGTCCCAACCATTTTACAATAGATCCCAATATATTTTATTGTCTATGTAGAGAAGATCCCGAGTGGTCCGGGCACGGAGGGATTGATTGCATTACCTCGGCACAACGGACGTCGGAGGATGTATTGGATGCAGACCTAGAGTCTTTCCATCAAGTTTTCCTTCCATTCGGCGGTTATCTTTCCGCCTCGCGGGCAGCTGCCTGTGTCCTTCCCTTTAACCCGCCCACTCTACAAAATCACTCCTTCAGTGCAGCAAAACTATGGACATCAGGGGGAACGGTTCCGGAGTCGATGATCGGGGCCTCCATCCCGCTCCTAACGGCGTCGGCCCCGCCCCCAGCTACAACGGCTACATGTCCAACGGTCACGGAAGTAGTATCCCGAACGGCGGTACCACCGTCGTGGGCGGCGCGCAGAACAGTATCGCGGGCTACTCCCTAATGGTCGCTGGTCAGCGGACAGGCAAGACCTCGTTTCTCCGGCTGCTCCTCGACACCAGTGAGGTATCCCGAACAGCCACGAAGGACCAGCTGGCTTCCGTAGCCAAGTTCGTCCAGGGTTGCAGCGGACACACAACACACATTCGCACAGCATCCATTGATATCGATCTCGACGGAGAGGGCAAGGGTCCTGTGCAGCCCTTGACGCTCACACTAGTGGACACCCCTTCGCTCGACTTCGAGGATGAGACCTCCTCAGAACGCGCAGTGGCCGAAATATTACGGCATGTGGAGACGAGATTCGTTGAAGGGGTGGACGAGGTAAGTCGCGAGTGCAATCTATGCTTCCCCATGGCTAATCATTGTGTCCTCAGGAATGGAAGCCGCACGGTGGAAACCGATATGTACACCTGTGAGTACTTTGTATTACATGCACAACCTGTGTTTATCTTATTCCTCGACAGATGCATCTATTTTCTGGATCCAGACGACATAGTGCCTCCAATGGCGTCAGGATCGCTCGCGCCGCTCGTATCCCGTTCGCGCGCGAACAGCTCAAATCAATCTGAAACTGAACCTGTCATTCTCGAACCTCCCGTCACAACCAACCCGCTGCTCTGCCGACCGACTCTACGGTCGTCACAGATAAATGCTATCCGCCGGCTCTCCGCTAGGGTCAACGTGCTGCCGGTAGTTGCTCGAGCCGACACTCTCACAAATGACCGACTTGCAGCGGTTAAATTGGCCGTCCGTCGAGACTTGGCTGACGCCGGTATTGGCTTCGGTATATTCGATACCGAGGGCCACGCAACCATTGCTGATAGCACCGCGGCCACTCCCAACAGAGAAGCCGTCAATGGGTATCCGCACGGATCCGCTTCTTCGCCCCGTGGTTCTCCGACGTCGCCGAAGAATCCCCCATACCTGCGGCTCCCATACGCCCTCATATCCCCTGATACCTACTCACACAGCGACGGTGTGCCGCGGACAATACCACCACGCCACGAGCTTATACACCAATACACTCCTTCCAACCACCACTCCAAATTTATTCCAGGAAAGTTCACTCGAAGCTATAGATGGGGTTCCATGGATGTCTTAGACCCAAGTCACAGCGACTTTCTGGCACTTCGTACTGCTGTCTTTCATCACATGGATACCCTCCAAAAGTATACCAAGGAATATCTGTTTGATAAATTCCGAGCAGAATACCTCGGTCAGCATCATCAGCGCATGCCAGCGCCCATCCACTCATTGCATGCATCTCAACAAGGCATGGTGGCCCGCTCTCACCTGCCTCCCCTTACGATTGCGCGGCCCGTCCTTGCCATCGACACTGTCCATCATACAACTCCAACACGACATGCACCGCCACCAATGTCTGCTAGGGATCTTGGTCCCCGGGAACTTATATCTACCACCCCGCTGCATAGCGCGCATCCAGACGGCTATGTTTCGAATTCGGGTGCCCGTTTATCGCCAGCCAATTCCAGTCAGTTGATTTCTAGGCTGACAGCTGCATCATGTGCGAACATCTTACTGATCGTCGTCATTTCAGGGTCGTCTAAGCAGAGAACCAAAAAAATCACCGTGGCGTGCAACTTCTGTCGTTGTAAGTGCTTCCTTCATTATCAGACTTCAACATCTGATTTTACCTGTTTCTGGATAGCCCGAAAGCTCAAATGCGATGGCGGCCGGCCTGCATGTGCACAGTGTTTGAAGCGGTCTAATGCATGCGATTACCAGCCACAAAACAACAAACGCCGAGGGGTTCATCGTCAGCGCCGCCAGGGCGACGACAGTGACAGCGACATGGGGAGTGCCGAAGAGCCCTCGGGTGAAAACTCCTTGTCGCCGGAAGTGTCATCGCATTCTGTATCCCGCAAAAGCTCCAACGTCGGTCGCGCTCAGGATGCGCGCGCTCCAGATCCACGCCCGCCCGACCGGTCGCTCAACTCCCACACCCTGGATGCGTTCTCGCCCGCCATTGCTGACGATCATCTGTATCATCATATGCCGCGGAACCCCGGGTACATGTCAGCTACCACGGAGAATCGTTCTCTCTTCCGAGACAACGAGCTACCCCACATCGCCTCTCTTTCCTTGCCAAGCAGCGATTCCAACATGCAGGGTCTTCTGCCTCCTATCCGACCAGCCTCTGAGCAGGGAGGGCAATCTCGAAAACGTGCGTCGACAGTGCCGGGCAGGTCCCGTGCGGCGTCAAATACGGGCCCAAAAGTTGTCGCATGCAACTTTTGTCGAGGTAAGTTTTCTTCTCGCTGATATCTTAGTCACAAATCTCACCATTCCGCTTCAGCTCGTAAAACCAAATGCGACGGCATGATTCCGCAATGCGCAAGCTGCTCGCGACGCTCTTTGCCATGTAATTATAACCACGACCCCAGTACTTCGTCCAGGAAGAAGGGACCTCGAGCACCCCCTTCCACGATGTCTGGACTTACGCCCTCTCCACCTTCCAACTCACCCCCCGTGTCACCCAGCGTCATGCAGTCGACGCGTCCAGGCTCGCGTGAAGCCCAACTCCCACACAGCAGCACTTCTGCGGATGGCAGCGAGTCTGCCGGTGAGCTGAAGAGAAAGATTGATGACCCGGAGCCGATGCACTTCCCGAAGAGACCGCGGACCGATGGCTCCTCCACGGGGGAGGATATACCATAAGGCTGCGTTCCGACAGCTAATAGAAATTGTGTTGTGACTTGTATCTCGTTTCCTTTCATATCTTGTCTCTTTCCTGGTTCCTTATATCTGATATCATAAGCTACGATGGACTACTGTATTTGTGTTTATCTCTGGGTCTTTCATATGTCACTTGCGTCTTGAATAGCTATCGTTTGTTCCGCCTTGGATGCTATCTATACGATCCACCATCTCATCAACGTCCCACCACTCTGAGTCAACTCTGAGTTTGGACTCTTGAAAGCGTGACATCGATATCTCGCTTCATTTCGAACGCCCCGGAGGCTTTACATACGCGGACTGTAACCGTTGCGAAGTGAAACTCTCCCCCTATCGAATTATGCAGGTTGCCTGGGACTTGCCTGGAACCACAGATTATACCACCCGTCCAGCACTGTAACTGCTTATTCTTATTTCTGGCTATATTCTCCGTGCATAACTCTGCCTGCCTGCCTCTGTCCGCGTCTTTACTGTTTATCTTTCCCAAAGTACATAGCACGCGACGCCATGTTCTCATTTCGCCGCCGATCATCTAAAAAGAGCCTAGACGACTTGGACTCGCCTCAATTGAAAAGCTCCCCCTCTCTGCCCAGGCTCCCATCCGAAGAGGGAATTCCGTGGCCGCAAGACCTTGTGGATGTCGATAATATAGGCGATGGCGCATCTCCCAAGGGGCGCCCCAGGGGTGCGACCAAGACCTCTCTGCAGAATGGAAGTGGTACCCCGGCCATACCATTTCACAAACCATTCCGCGGGCCATCTGTTGACGGCGAAGGAAATGGAGAAACGATATCTTCGCTGTACATGTCCCACCCTCCTTCGGCGTTTCCGAAAGCATCCAACGCTCCCCCGTCTTCTGTCAGGCAGCGGAGAGCTCGGATACCGCCTACCTTTAACATTATGGTGCGTTCAATGAAATGTGCCCCGGACAGACCTAACCCATGGCCGAGCAGGTTGTAGGTGGTCGTGGAACGGGGAAGTCTTCATTCCTCCGGTTACTGCTAGAGACGGCCGATATATCTCCAACAGCCACGGCTGAGCAGCGCTCAGCCATCGAGAACTTCTTGAGCGCCGGGACAAAACCTACCCAGCAGATTCAGACAGCTTCTGTGGAAATATGCGAATCCAAGTTTGATAGGGTGCTGTTCTCTGTGATTGACACGCCAGGACTGTGAGCAAATCTTCCCTGGCCTCCGTGGATTCAATTCTGCAGTGAAACTGATACAGTGGTACTTAGTGACTTTAGTGAAGGGCGGGGTCTCAGAATGGAACGCCAAGTTGCGACAATTATCAACTACATTGACAAGCAGTACGCAGAGACCATGAGCGAGGTGAGTTGCTGACTATGTTCTTGTGCGATTTTTCTCTTGACACTTGTTCCCATCCAGGAATCCAAAGTCATCCGACAGGGCAAGGGTGATCAGCACATTCATTTGTAAGCACAAAGCCCTCCTTAAAGCCTCGTGCTAATTGCTCTACAGATGTGTGTATCTGGTCGACCCTGCTTCGATACTGCCGGCTTCCACTCGCGAGGCACCGGCATCGACAACCAGCAGAGACAAGAATGCGTCAGATGACTCTGCTGTAGACATTCAACATGCAGCTTCGCAAGTCGACGACGGCGGCCCTAACCGATTGACGATGTCTCCCGCTGAAATCCGCGCTATTCGCGGGCTATCAGCTCGTGCCAATGTGCTGCCAGTCATCGCTCATGCCGACTCGCTTACAGACGACAGATTGGCCGCTGTTAAGGATGCTGTTCGCAGGGGCCTACAGGAAGCTGGATATGACTTTGGCGTATTCGGGCCTGCGAAGGCACCAGCAGGTACCAAGAAGGTCAACGGGAACGGGCATTCGAATGGCAGAAAGGAGGATGAAGAAGACGAGGATGAAGATGAAGACGAAGAGAGCGACGAGGCGGAATCACCAGTCAGGCCAACGAGGCATGTAGTCAAGCTTCGCGCCAGCCGACATGGAAAAATTGTGCGTTCACAGTCGCGGTCTCGCAGAGACCTGCGGTCTATGGCGGATGTTGAGGACTCCGCAAACGACGAGACTGAAAGCATTGCCAATTTCCGCTTCTCCGCCAACATCATCAAAAAGGAGGACCTGTCCGCCCTGCTGCCGTTCGCGATCATCATGCCTGAGGCGACCTCCACCCGAAACCGCTCAAAAGGACGGCCCATGTCTATTTTGAGCGCAAGCAAGGACTCTATGCATTCTGCCGCCGTCGACGACGTCGCAACCGAGGAAGGCCATGCCGCACCTTCTAAGCACATCCGCAATCCTACGTTCGATGGTCCACCGGATGATCTGAGGGGCGTCTTTATCCGAAAGTTCAGATGGGGTACCGTGGATGTGCTCGATCCAAGCCACTGTGATTTCGCAGCTCTCCGCACAGCTGTGCTGTCCACCCACCTCAAGGCGCGTGCTGATCTTTCAACGCCTGACGAAGTTTACATATTGACCGAGATCTGTTTAGGCTCTCAAAATCCGCACAAAAGAGGTTCTATATGAAAGGTATAGAACCGAGAAGCTGGTCTCGTGGAAAGAGAGGAAGCATAATGACCCCGTCGAAACACAGCGAATGCTAGCTGGTAAGAGACTTTCCTTGTTCCATCGTGGATCATATTCACATGCCATTATATAGCTCTCGAGATCTAGACCCAGCCAACCATGAATCACTTCTCTAATCTCCCATGCCGATGTCCGATTTGTGTTGCGCCTTTCGCATGATCGCTGCGGCCAATACCGAGTCATGCGCCGTGTTATACCCGCGCTCCACTCCTTTAACGCTCCTATATTTATCTTCATATGCTTATATCCCATTTTACTTGCTGACCGGCTTTACGATGTTCGGAAGGAACCTGTATCCTCCTACTGTGAATTACCCTCACTCATTTGGCTAGTCCTCACGTGTACCGCCTTCGCCAACTTGTATCATATTCAAGACACGCACTTATTCATGTCATTGTTGTGGTACATATATAACTGCGTCGTAATTGCATAATGCGCTGCGCGCCCAATGCTTGCATCCGTTATTTCTTATTTCTTCGCCAGCTCGTCGATCTGCTCTTGAGTCAGACCATCCAGCCGTTGCAGAAGGTAGTCGACCTATAACTCGTTAGCGAATAATAAACGACTGTGGTATGTGCATTACCTCGATCTCTTTTGTCAAGGGAATGATGTAACTTTCATACAGCTCAACCACACCATCGACGTCGATCTTCGCGGAGGGCGAGTCGCCCAACAGCTCGCCGTCCGGGGCAAAATCCTGCGCGTACGTTTCTGCCTTCTTTCGCAGGCGCAAAAGCAGCTTCCGTTCCACTTCCGGCTTGGTTATCAGTGCTTCCAGAGCCGGGCGGTTTGGATTCTGGATGTGCGGTATGAACGCGGACGGGTGATCTACGAACTTGGATTCGGAGACGAATTTCCCTGCCAAAGCATCAGCTATCCCGCATCGCGTTTCGCGTGGGCGGTGTATGCTGCTCACCGTAGTGCACGCGCTTGCTGACGGACTGCAGGACCTCCACGTCGAGGGTAGCGGCGCTGCCGTAGTTTCCGTCGTCCTCGTACTCCTCGTCGCCGATGATCCCGCTAGCGCGCTTTTTTGCGGCCAGGATGAGGGTGGCGCGCCGGGTGATGCGCGGAACAATGGAGCGGGTGTAGAAGGACAGGATGGAGGGGTTTGCGTTCACCTTGTTCGGGTAAAGGATCTGCGGAAACGGCAGGGATGGGATAACGGGCTCCGGCAGATTGCTCGTGAAGGGATACTCATCCGGGCTTGATGTACGACTGTGAGTGGTTTTAAAGTGGGCAGCGAGATGCGTTACTCACCTGGTATAACGGCGCGCTTTGGCTGAGAACACGACATCAGTTCAAGATAAGAGATGCTGGTCGATATCGTGGGTTGTTGCTCACCGTGAAACGTCTCTGTCTCCTTGAGGAACCACTCGAGCCAGCTCCCCTCGAAGCCCAGATCGCGCAGCTCCTTGAATGCGCCTCGTTGGTAGATCTTTGGATCGTGCGCAAACTGTGCGCGCTCTATCAGCGAGAAGATGATTGTATCTTCCAGCCGAACGAGAATTGCGCGGATTCTGTCCAAGGACAGGGGGTCCGCAAGCATAAAATTTTCGCCTTGGGGCATGGTCGCTAGGAAGTGCTAGGGCAACGAGGATGATTGAAGCAGTCGGGGGACCAGGAGGTCGTGGGCGGGAACAACAAAGTGTCAGGGTCACCATCACATAGACTAGTCTTTCCTAGACACAGCTTGAACTAGCACTGACTCGTCGTTTGTCACGATCCCGTGCGACAGTGACAGGTACATTGCTTCCTTTCTGGTATTATCTTACCAGTGTTATAATGACTTTATAATTTATTGCACAACCCTCTCGCGTATCGATGCCATATTGCATGGGCTTCTCTTGCAAAAAAACGCAAGGCGCATCTTCGAACTGTCCATCGACGCGATCTTGAATGGATGTAACATTTGTGCCGACGCTGGCGAGCCATGCATATGTACAATGCATGCTCTACTTTTTTGTTTTGTTTTTAGGAATCTTTGATTATGCTCCATGGGGAGAATCTCCCTATGGTAGAGCTAATGTACGTATTTATACTGTAGCCAATATCATTCTGCTCATAGACGGGCGCCCGTGATGAGGTGCCACGAATTAGGTTTTGGCTTGTAGGGCCGTGTGGGTTTTGGTTTGGTTTGGTGCTGCTTCGGTTTTGCTGATATCGCTTTCAACTTCGTCCGTCTTTCGAACTCGCTCTCCCGAGTCTCTCGTGGGCACCCCCTGCCATGCCCCTGTTCCTGCCCTTCCTTTGTCCATACACGCTTTGTGTGCTTCACGACTCCGGCTACTTTCCTTCCTCCGATCTAATCTGGCTGAGGGCTCCCTCTTCCTTTCCCCGCTTTTACACATGCTCTACTTATTAGTATCCGTTTCTCTTGGCATTTTCATGCTCGCTCAGATAAGCAAAAGATGTGACACCTAGTACTGCAGCCTACTTTTGTTGCCATTGGACACGATCATTCCGACAGCGAAAATGGACATTTCTCCGGCACCGCTGACGGAGAGTACTGTCACGTGTGTGACCAAGCACCGGACGGAGGCTCCATGGGTGACCAAACCCCCGGACGGAGGATGACTCATCGACTGAAATCACTGAATCGGTGACCCACTTTGTAATTCGATGCTACGCGTTCTGCGTGCCGTGGATCGGTGGTCCACTACTCGGGGCGCAGTGGATCGCATCTATGACGTCCAGGCTCTATATAAGCGATCGCGTTCGCAGGAACCTAAATTATAATTTTAAATTGACCACCACTCGAGAACAATGTCCACTCCAACCACCATCCTCATCACCGGCGCGAACCAGGGTCTCGGATACGAGACCGCGCGCCAACTCTCTAAACAACCCAACGTGCACCTTTTCTTGGCCGGGCGGGACCTCACGAAGATCCAAGAAGCGCAGACCAAGATCAGCGCAGAGGAGGGCTGCCAGGCGACCGTCGACACAGTCACCCTCGACGTCTCGGACGATGCCAGCATCAAAGCCGGAGTGGAGGAGGTGCAAGGCAAGCTGCGCGGGGCGGCGCTCGATGTGCTCGTGGTACGAATCCGTTTCTCATCTGGTACGCGTCGGAATGACCAATAATTATCCTCCGTTCCGTAGAACAACGCCGGGATCGCACCCGAGGGCCAAATCGCCGAAAAAGGCCTGCGACGCGTCTTTGAGGAGACCTACGCCGTGAACGTGTTTGGTGCCGCCGTCGTAGCCGACTCCTTCCTCCCGCTCCTGAAGCAATCCAAGTCTGAGGGCGGAGGACGGATTCTGAACATCAGCTCGGGCCTCGGCAGCATCACCATCATGGCGGACCCCAACGGGCAGTACAAGGGCGCTTATCTGCTTGTACGTCCCAACCTCCTGGTCTCCTTTATTTTCGCCTGCATGGTCGGCTGATGTACATGTTCTGCACCCAGGCGTACAACTCCAGCAAATCGGCGCTGAACTCGGTCACGGTAACACTCGCCATGAAGAACCCTGAGCTGCACGTCGTGTGCATCGATCCGGGGTACAACGCGACCAACTTGAACCACTTTTCTGGACCGATGGATCCGAAGGACGGCGTTAAGGTGATGGTTGCCCATGCGCTGAAGAAGGTGGGCAAGAGCACGGGCTTTTACTCGAACGACGGCGAGATTCCGTGGTAGATGCCACACTGCCTGTTTAATTGTAATAGTTCGGTCACTAGTATACCGAGTGTTGTATGCTATTGATGCGAATCAAGTCAGATAAATCGCGCGAGCCCAAGTGTAGCAGCACTCTCCAAGTACGGTTGCGCCTTGACGACAGTGCTCGATAGTGGCGCCGTGACAGTGCTATTGCATTGCAGTGTTATGTTACTTGTGTAGCAGTGTGCAAGCTAGCAGTGTTTATGTTCAAGAATCCAGATGTCCGTTACAGCCGTGGCGCTGCCGCTTTGTTAGCCTACAGCGAGCCAATCGGAAGAACGATCAGGGAAGATCAGGGGAAAGATCATGGAAGATCTGTGCCCAACAATGAATTTGAATGAAACGATCCCACGCCTGTCCCTGTCCATGCTCTTCTTCGTGACCTCTCCGAGCGTCTCCGCGAAGATCTCGATCATCCTGTTTGGTCCACTCTTATGTATCAGATCCATATGTCTGGAATGTGCATGCTGCTGAGCGATCTACGTACAAACCTCGATTGCACATATGAAGTCGGGCCTAGAAATGCTGTCAGTGTCAGTGTCATTCCCAACCCTAGGGTTGCTCACAAAGCGCTGAGTCTATTGGTGGCCGAGTCCCATTAGCAGCTTAACCCAGTCAGCTCCATTTGGTAGGACGATCACTTCAATTTGGCGCGCTACAGACGCGTCGTCGACCATGTCGCGAATAATTGGCTGACTGGTTCTGATCTGTTATGATATCGATTCACTGTGATCAGCTGGGCACTTTCTGCGCACCCTTGTCATGTTCCATGCGGGCCAGCCACCGTAGCCAATGGCGTTTATTCGTTGCCAAGGTCTTCCAGGTGCAAACGTGTGCTGGTCCGAGAGTCCAAAGCGCGGGCCGCCATATCCAATGGCGTTTATTCGCTGCGAGGGTCTTCCAAGTGTGGACACGTGCTAGCCCGAAAGTCCACAGCGCGGGTCTACCGCGGTCCGCGATATCGCGCCCCACGCTCAGTCGAGGCTCAGACCTGCATTGCTCGCATGCATGCTAATCAGCAAGCTTCTATCACTGGCATGATCGAGGGTTACTCCAGACTAACCCCCGACCTGCATGTAATAGAATGTGCCAGTGTTCTATGAAGCAGAGCATATGTAACCAAGGAGTCAGGACTCGACTCGACTCTGAGATCTGAGGTCCAGCTGTTCTCGACCCTGAGCGCCAGGGTTTCGCAGAAAAAAGGATCGAACTGTTCCGGCCCCGAGATTCCGAGCCTCAGGCCTCAAGGTCCGTCGAGATTGCGATACCGCGTGGGCGGCACGCGCACGATGCATTGATTCTGGCGGCGGTCTCTCCAGATCTCCGCGAAATCATCCCGAGCCGAGAGGCGAAGCGCTGGCGCCGACAGCCCCGCGCCGGCGGATCGAGGCGGATGCGGATCGGCACCGCATAATGGTATTGAAGGCCCAGCGCTCAGCGCCAGCTCCCAGCTCCGAGGAATGCACCGCGTTCACAACGTGTAGAATGCCGCTTCCCTGGCGCCTGCGCTCGGCCCGTTCCGAGGTCATGCAGTGGTCTGAGCCGCGAGCGTGGCGTTCCGGGTTTGACCAGGGCCCAGAGACACTTCGTATAGTTCCGGCCAGCCAGAATGGGCACTGGGATCTAGATCCTAAAAGCTTACAGAGATTTGAGAGGCGTATAAGTGGCTGCTTTGGGAGAGGAAGCCAGGCCCGTAACTGGGGTTGCGTGGTAAGGGTCCCCAGTAATTGCAAGTCGTGTTGAGATCCTGCAGTGGAGTCGAGGGGTCCAGATGACATTGGATATGGGACCAGGAAGATGATTAAAGGGGGCTCGCAGAAGTATGTGGCACGGTTAAAGGGGCGAGAAGGCTCCAAACTCACGCATCGAGGTAGTGAACAAGCTTTGGATCCGCGAAGTGGACGCGTCGAAATTACATAAGCATTCCAGTCTTGTGGCGGCGCACTGACGCGGCGTCTCGACTCTTGCATCAGTCACTCATACTTGTCCTCCTGTCTGGTTAAGTAACTCGATCGTTTGAGCGCCAAACATGGGTTTCATATTACCGGAAAGTCCGCGCGAGCAAGTGCAGATGCTGATCGAAAAAAAGGAGAACATCGAGGCAGAACTGGATGCCCAGGTCTCGATCCTCAAAGCGAACAACTGCACGCTGCATTCATCTCTCGTCGACAAGGAGGGATTTCCACGAGCGGATATAGGTGGCCCTCATTTCATGTCCACCTAATTATCGATGTATTTAAGCTCTATCTATCAGATATCTATCTAGTGCGAGCCGCCCGCGTCAGGGTTATCGAGTTGCGCAACGATCTTAAAGCCAATACGGACGATCTCGCAAAGGCTTTGGAATTGGTATACGCTCGATCGGCGCAGAGCGAAGAACCACCAACTGCTGAGCCTGTATCCCCGGCTGCCCTGGCGAGCCAAGACACTGGTCCTCAGCCCGGGCTTCCATTCGCGAAAGTAAACGGTGTGGCTCCTGGTAGCCCGGCAGCTGAAGCGGTGAGCTATACCTTTGTCTTTGAGCCTTTAAATTTACAAATGTATTCTTAAATATACAGGGATTACAAAGGGAGGATTTGATCACGCAATTCGGACATCTGTCGACCTCGTCAACCCCTTCTTTGTCCATTCAATCATTGAGCGCTGTCGTTCACGAAAATGTAAGCCTCGATTGCTGCCCGATGAGGACAAATTTGACCACGCACTATAGAGCGAGTTATCAATCGTGATTCTGCGCTCAGACCAGACTTTAAATATGAAGTTGACTCCAAGAAATGGCTGGGGCGGGCGGGGAATGCTTGGGTGAGTCCTTCGAAAAAACCTCCTCGCATTTGACGAAATATAATAAATCACAGGTGCCATATTGTGCCGTATGCCGCGCCCTAAGGGCAACAGCAACAGTAAGATTATAGCAAGTGTAAACAGTGTACAGTGTATCACAATCTCGCCTTCGCCTCCTTGCCATACACAATCTCCAGATCCATGGCGACCCGCTCGCGTCCCGCCGACCTGGCTCTCTTTACATCATCAATGGCCCCAACCATCCCTGATTCCAGTGCCCACCGCTTAAACACCTCTTTGTCTGTCTCGTGTCCGGGCTCTTTGCTGCTATGAGACCAAATGGTGTGTTCCAGTAGGTAGAGACTCGCAGAAATGTAGCCAAAGAGGATAAGAGCAGGCCGAGGGAGCAGTGTTGGAATGGGGGCTTGGTAAGCTGTGGATAATTCGTCAAGGCCTGACTTGACTTGGACGAGGGCTGTTTCCAGCTCTAATTCTAGAGCTGCGGAACTGGAGAGTGTATTTCTCGCCCACTGGAAGGAGAGCAATTGTGTGAATGATTAGAAGGATTGTTCAGCACTACATGGAGAGGGGCGAACCGTGTGGAAGTAGTCCATCGTCTGCTGGTCCCGCGCAGCCCTGACAAGATCAAGTGCGAGCACGGTCGTGGTCCCTTCCCAAATCTTCTCGACTAGCGCATCCCGAATAGCGCTGAAGATATGGACGGAGTCAACAATCACGGATTGAAAGAGTTCAAGCAATAAAAAGAACTCACCGCCCGAAGCCGTTCTCCTCCATATACCCCTGCCCGCCCAATGTAGTCATGGCATCCTCCATTGCCGCACAGCACTTCTCCGCTGCGAATGCCTTCAAAATTGGGGTAAGAATTCTGAGCCTGCCCTGCTCCTCTCTAGACGCCGTGCCGTTTTCGGTTTTGCCCAGCAGATGGATGACGCCGAAGGTTAAGTGGGTGAGTGCGCGGTAGGTAAGGCTAATGTTAGCAAGCTGAGAGATATGCAGCGGTGTATCCCTCAAGAGCTGTTTGCCTCCGTTGACGGTGCGAACATTCGCGTACGCGCTCGATATTGCCATGCATTTGCGGAGATATGAAACAGATGACACGGCGGAGTAGACGCGGGTGATGTTAAGTACAGGCGTGATGTTCTTGACGCCCTGATTGGGCGTACCGATGAGGTATGCGGTGGTGTTGTTCAGGGAGAGTTCCGCAGTGGGTAGGGGGTGGGTACCTATCTTATTCTTCAATCGGTGCACCAAGATGCCGTTGCTCACCGCGTTAGGAGCCGGTTGTGCTGGATTCGGGAGCAAAGGCACCCGCAGAGGGACAAGGAAGAGGGACAGCGAGCGGGATCCAAGTGCCGGGTCCCCAGTGCGTGCAAGAGCAATGGAGATATTGGAATCGGTAGCGCTTGAGAACCATTTAAAACCGTCGAGTTTATATTCTGGACCCAAGGCAGATGTGACACCTGTTGCGGTGGCCTTGGTTTCGGTCTGTGATACATCAGAACCACCTGGCCGCTATGCAGAGAGGTAAGTATTTATGTGCCGAACATCTAGATGCGAATGTACTTCTGTCATCCATTGACCAGAGGTGAACGCATAGGATGGATCGCGGCTTTTTAAGAATTGAGTGGGTGTTGTCGTTCATAAAAATATGGAATCTACCTGATTAGACGGGGAAGTACGTCTCGCTTGGAAGCAGGGTTTCCAAAAAGTTCGAGCACTTGAAACCTGTGGTTAATTTCACTTGTCCAATGTAGACTATTGGCTTTCGCACCTCTGGCACTTCCGTCGGTCATGCTCATTGGGCAGAAAATCTGGTATGATGCCGTTAATCAAGCGATGCAGGCGAGGAAATGGCCACGCGTACATCTTGAGAGTCCGCAACCAGGAGAAGAACTTTCGCGAAGCCATAAACGCGACTGTATTCGCCATACTTGCGTTCATAGAAAACTCCTGGTATGCCTTCACGCTGAGCCAGCTCCTTAAGATCCCGCCATGCTTCCGAAGTCTGCAAGTCGTCCACCCTTTCACCCCATTGATCGTACTGTACCAAAGTAGGGGGGCTGGCCCGGCTGGCTAGGTCTCGCACAACTATCTTCGGTTCAGAAATTTGCCTCGGCATGCAGCAAACTTCAGGCTCACTTGTCAAGACGTCCCGGCCTAACCGCACAAGATCCGGTTCTATCTCCTGGAGTATGCTGACTCTGAGAGTCAGACGCGGTCGTGGCGTAGGGAAAGTGAATACCTTTGAGGGACGAGGCGCTTTAGCAACCTTGGAAGCACTGGGTCTGAATCATAAGGATGATCTTCAATGAAAGCCACCTGTAGCGGAAGTCCGAGTCGTTAAAACAAGATGACTTCGGCGCGGTTGCAGGATCGGTTGTTGGCTGCTGTCCTTGTTGTTCGCGGCTTTTTTCCTGATGACAAATATAATTTCGTCTTTCGCTTCGATTGAGATGTGAGATGAAGGTATGGAATATATAAATGTCGCAAAGCAATTTAGCAGAATGAGAATGAAAGCGAAAGCCAAGCTTGTGATATAGGTTATCATCCATTTGATGCGTCGGCCCATGTCGGTAGCGGAAACAAAGAGGGGGCTGTAACCGGACCTTCTACTAACTACGACCATGTCAGCATGCATGCGCTTCACGAAACGCGTAAGTGCAGGTTTGTATCACAATCCTGCCAGTCTGACAAAGTTTCCTAGGTATGGAAGTCATTTATTGATAACAAAGGCGCGTTCCTCTTCCCCTATCGCGGAAGTGCCTCTTACTTGGAAGCCGTTTTCCAGGACATGATGCGCAATGCTTTCCCAACGTTAGTCGATACTAGGAACTCGACCAATTGCATGATATGGACTGACGTTCATATGCTCTAGCTCAATATCCATGCCGCAAGCCCTGGCTCGGTCGAGGCGTCGCTCAAAACCGAGCAGTACAATAGTGCGTGGCTTAATATGACGTGACTATCAAGTGTTTACCCTGATAATTATTTAGTTAATCGAGTTGGAGTAAGTATTTCTGAGATACACTCCACGCTTCGAATTAAAATGTCATCCAGACCGTCCATGGGGGGCTTATTCTGAGTCTTACGGATACTTTGGGGTCGCTGGCGGTGGCCACCAAAGGACAGTGGATGACCGGTGTATCAACCGATATCAGTGCCAGCTTCGTCAAGCCATCTGGCCGTCCCGGAGACATCCTCTATGCCAAAGCCAGTCTAGTTGGAATGGGTGCCATCAATCTCGTGTCCTGGTTTTCTTGGTTTCTCATTTTAATGATCCTAGGGAAGTCACTAGCTTATACTCGCGTGGACTTCTTCAACCCGACAGGCGAACTCGTCGCATACGGAAGTGAGTATCTCACGACATTCGGCTTTCAGCATACTGAATAATGACACCTTTGTAAAGAACATACGAAGTACGTTGGCAAGACACAGGATCACGAAGTAAGTTGCGTTTGCTTGGACATCATCGCTAATTATAAAAGCTCACGCCGCGATCAGAACAATGTCAAATTCTCTGTTGACGGAGAAACCGTGGTAGAGGGTCAGGATCTTTAGGAGCCTCGATGCTCCAGCTTAGCTTGAGTATTACATACCACCCTTGCAGCCACACCTTACGCTGAGATCTGACATAACCGCAGACTCAATAATGTTGTTGCCGAGCACAGGTGGTGGTTCTATATCAATTTATTCGCTGCTCAGCCTGGAGCTCATCGTAAATTAATTTTAATGGCCCAAGACCAGCTCGAGCAGGTAAAAGTACACATTTTGAAAGTCCACCTTCCTATATCGCGTACCCCTGCTTCGCAACATGGTCCCGGTTCCATGGCTAAGGAAAGATCGTCAATATGAATCGAAGTTGGTGAAATGGCTCAGACTAACATCGATTGCGTATGAGCTTCCGTCGACCTGCTGCTCCACATCAATCTGAGAATGGTTGCATCAACATGGCCCAAAATATGCAGTGTATTGAATTGTGCATACTTTTACCTGCAGCTCCGCAGCGAAGAAAGAAGTATTTCCTTGCGTTGTCCGTTGCCGGCCAGTGTCTCGCAAATCGTAGTCGGAGAGAATATCCGTTGCCCTGCTACTTAGATTCTTGGCAATGTCTGTCCTGGAGTTTAGCCTGTAAAAAGCTTAGTACTGCGGTCGCTGGGTAACCATATGTCCTTACGAGGAGAGAAATGCTGTAGCATACACTGCAGCGAGGTAGTTTAGATCTATATTCTTTGGCGGAAGCCAGAAGTCGAAGGACTCACTCTTGCTTAACGCAAAATATACGGCCATGAATCGGAAATCCGTTGAGTCAATATGATACTGCGTGAAGCATTGTCAGATTTTTAACGGAGGAACCCGCGTTGGCCACTCACTAAAACGAGTGTGGTGATGCTCAGAGCACTGCAGAATCCACAAGCTTAGTGTTGGCGTCCACAGTGCGCAAATATCGTACTGACCTTGTCACGACACCAGTATCAATGGCGTGTATAGTCAAACCTCTGACTATTGCGTTGGATCTAAGTGCTTTAGGAGGTAAGTAAGACGTGCATAGCGGGAGGGGATGGACTTGCTTTGAGAAATTCGTTCGCAGTCTCTGCAAATAAAAGCAAAGTGTTGCCGCAATACAGATATCCGTGACCACTCCAGACCCTAGAGCCAGAGATGCTAGCAGCTACCACGAACAAGCGGTTCATTAGTAAGGTAACTTCAGAACGTTTCGAAACTTGATACCTTGAGCTGGCTGACCTCTTCCAGAGTCGACAGACCAAAGCATTTGTATGTGTAATCTTGGTTGTGGGAGTCAGCAGGCTGGTATATCGGATCGCTGCTACGCTGCTCACATATGGCGAGCCCTGTATTATGAACGGTGCTTAGTGGTATAAACGAGATGTCGCGTATTTTGTCACGGACCAAGTTGGGCGTACGTCATTAACAACTATGGTCACCGAGAGAGTCAGACGACGTGCAGTGAAAATTTGCGCACAAGACTGACCAAGAACAAGGTGATAATGTAGTTGTGACCACTAACTATTGAAAATTTAGGTGCTGGCCCTGATACGAATGAATCACGACTCACCTCTCCATACCCGGACGGAGAACGCGCTGCATACATCGTCAATACGCAAACTCTATCAGAAAAAAAGACAGCTCACGTTTTGACCAAGGTGCCGACAACGGACTATGAAAGAACCCATACATGTTAGTTGGTGCGCAAAAACAAGCAGGACATACAAGCTCACCCCCAAGACAATCTGCATCTGAGCACCGCAAGAAATGAGGTTCAGAAAATGTATGAAAGTAGTTATCTCTACTCACAACAACCGTCCTTCATTTACAGAGCCAACGTAAGCGAGCATTCCATCGAGTTCAAGAAGTCAACTTACCAGACAGGTTTGCCGAAAAGTAACATCAACGGGTTTCCATAATTTCTTTTTGAAGTATAAGCGCTTGTGATAAGGCATTCCAATGTAGACCTACGTGATCGTATAACTTTGCGAAGGCGTCAAGATACTGGATTGAGGATGTTGAACTTGCCACTCACTAGTACACAAAATGGCCTATGAAGCACTGATCAACAGTCTCGAGCACCCTGGTAATCTAGGTCAATGGTCGCACCGGAGGCACAAGTCGAATGACCTACCAAATTACCGCGACCTGAACCAGTGTGAGATCCAACTGCATGCAATGTGAATTATGAAATAGCTCACCAAATATTTCACGAACTTATCATATGAACACCACTGCATCAAGTACACCCAAACCTGCGTGCTCAAGACTCCGTACATGCTGCGCCGCGTCAAGTTCTCTCCTTCGACAGAGATCGCGGGTGGTAGCACTCACACAGAGCTCACGGCGAACCCGCACAGCGCCGCTCCCAGAGTCGGATTGAAATTGAAGTCAGCCACGGACATGGTCGAGATTGTAGTGGACAAGCAGAGTTCCTAGCAGGAGCGGTCTATCGGGAGACAAACTATTTCAAAATGCTACGTGCAGATTATAAATATGTGAACGCTGCCCTTGACAACTCCCCCGATTTTCGCAGTCCGGGTCCCCAAGGTATTGGGCCATGGAATTAACGGCATTTAGAGTCCGCTTGCCATTGCGCCGTTAAGGTAAGGTACCGTGTGTCTTCGAATCTTTAGTGGGTGACATCGAACATCATCACATGGGTACTCGGGTGCGCATGTCTCCAAGGTAGCCATTCTTGTTGCTGTCCGCCGGCACGGCTCGGCACGGATGGCTGAGACTGAGCTTGTCTGCATTAATCGTCAATTGTGATGAATTGTGCAAAATCATACAGTACGCCTGTCTGAAATTTATGTGATCAGATTCAATGCGCATTTTCACTCACCGACCTTGCCCTTTGTGTTGCATAGTGATAAATGTAGCTTTGGAAGAGTGGAAATGCACTATGTAAGCAGGGAAAGCGTCATCCAAATGGGGTATATAAGTAGGGTTAATGTACGCGAGACGTAGTGCCTGTAAACAGTGTCTTCGTAGCTGCCTCGGCCATCGGGAGAACAAGCGATACTTCAAAGAAAGGTTGCGGAACTTTATTTTGAATTGAACCGAACATAGACCGCAGTCCATTTCGAGTGCAATGGGCATCGCAGCGGACCCGCATTGAAAAGTAGGTACGCACCCCCGTCCGAGCAACATCCTGTGAAGAACGATGGTGCACGGGTATTACTCGAGACACCATCAATCGGCCATCTGTCGACGTTAATGCGAAAGCAACGCGTGTCGGTTGGTCTTGGTTCAGGAACCCGCATGTCATTATTGTCAGCAAAACTCTAAAACGGGAACTCTCGCGCGAAGACAGCCAGACTCAGTCAGTGGTGTCCATAGTGCGGTTCAAAGCTTTGATAACGACTTTGGGCAGTCACCAGATACACACAGGGTAAGTAGCGTTGTCCCGTTGGATTCCGCCAAGAAGGAATTAAATCGCACTAAGACATCAGCACAAGTATCTAGGAGTCGACCCATGGGATTTGCAGCACCCTGAAAAGCGAGCTTCGAAAAGGGCATGTGGTGGCGCGGGTGAAATGCTCAGCTCATCCAATTCATCACGAGGGCCATAGAATATGCGTACTTGGTCATGTAGTCTCAAGTCATATGAGTATTCAAAGGGCACATATGTTACGCACCGGCTGATAACCCGATTTGTGCTTGATGTGACTTGGATTGATATCGTTTGAAATTTTGAGGTCCGAGCCAGTTATCCGAGATGAAACGGGCTAGATAGGAGTGGTGCAGTTGATAGCGATGTGCTGGCAGGAGGAGCCCAGCGTCAGCTGGCAACGAAAATGGCAGCTGTCAGTGCACTGTGTGGTATGTGTAGAGTTTGGCGAAGATCTGGTGCCTTGTCGATGATCAACAGCTTGACTTCAATTCAAAGCCGTCATGAAAGTAAATGCTTTCAGATGTGTTGTTCAAGTATCCAGTTTTGTACCAGAGGGTCCTGACGCTATGTGCTCCATCGATATCTTGCCGCGGCTTTGCAAAAAGACTGATTCTATCTTTCACCATCGAGTTCAAGGTACAGCTTGATGGAGATCGGATAGATAACATCCCGCTCTCAGCTCGGGCTGCAGCGCAAGGAACATGACAAGCCAGCTGGTCACTGTGGAGCCCCAGATAACTTGGAAGTAATGAAGCCGTTGTACTGATTGACTAAGATCAGAGTTGGCAAATGTTGAACTAGGTTTACAAGCAGCCTTTGATAGGCGCGGTCCCCGATAACGGGTAGGGGCGGGCAAAGGCCCAAGCAGCAACAAGACGAAGTGAAAGGAAGCAAGGCTGCCTAACCAGCACTGTCACCGGGCGAGGTGGACACGTGGGCGTCTATGCACTTGCGACTGGCCTCTGACACGATCGTCGATGGACGAGTTTACACCCTATTCTGCCAAAGAGGGATCCTCATCTAGGTCCTCGCGCGTACGAAATCCCTCTTTCCATACGTCGTCCTCGAGGCCATTAGTGAGCACTTCAAAAGATGCCTTTCCTCTGCTTCGAAACCGGACTTCGGCCACTAGCATACGAACCGTCGAGTGAGTGTTATGGGTTTTGGAACTGGGTATCGCAAGCTTACAGTGTTCATCCAGCTCGGATGTCTCTGAAATATACTCCCCAATACCAGATAGACATCTCCTCGAAAGTCATCAACAGCGATGGCTTTACGCTCCGTCACTTTCTCCAGCGCCGTCTTCACGTGCAATTTCACCCGCACCTCGGTCTTTTAGTCCTGGTCATGGCTCTCGATCCAATCGGAATCTAAGTTTCAGTACCTTGATGGAGAGTGAGAGATCCAGGAGGACTTCTGTGTCGCCTTCATTTTTGAGACATGAGCCGCGTGTGAAGCCAAAGAGCGCTTCAGCGGGAGAAGAGCATAGCATGGGCAAGAGATGGGTTCGGTGGATGCACAAGAATGGGATGAAGCAATTGGTAGTCCCCGCTGCTATTGCAGGGTCCCTGTGGATTCGATGGGCCATAGGGTTAGCATCATACTCAGGTATGTCTGCAACCACTGGATCACGAACCACAGCTGAAGCTTTTGTCAGGGGAAAACACCCCGCCAATGTATGGTGACTATGAGGCGCAACGACATTGGATGGAACTCACGATCCACCTTCCCATACGCCAATGGTACACACACGACTTGCAATATTGGGGATTAGATTACCCGCCATTGACTGCATATGTCTCTTGGCTGTGCGGAATCGTGTGCGTATTATTCTATCTGACATCTTGTTTCCTCCTCCCATTTATGCCAATTCGTAGTGGCTCTCGCCTAAATCCGTCATGGTTTGCCCTTGATTCTTCACGCGGCATCGAAACACCGGAGAGCAAAGCGTTCATGCGTGCAACTGTCCTGGTGCTAGACGCATTAATATACATTCCTGCATTGGTGATGTTCGTGAAGGCTTGGCAAGGGACCCGCTCATTACGAACACAGGTATAGGGTGCTGGAATCTTACAGCGATATGAAATCACTAAATGTTGCTTGTAGAACCTTGCTTTGCTGATATTACTGCTACAACCTGCTCTGCTGCTAATCGACTTCGGCCACTTTCAGTACAATTCTGTTATGCTTGGTGGGTTGCATTCCAATCCTTCCCCTAATTATCTGACACCCTCGGCAGGTTTCACGCTTTTGGCTATGAACTTTTTTGCAACAGGCCACGATGTGCTGGGCGCACTGTGCTTTGTGTTAAGTCTAGGATTCAAACAGATGGCGCTCTACTATGCGCCTGCGATCGGTTCCTATCTGCTCGGGAAATGCTTATACCTCGGAACATCACAAGGGTACGGTTGGATTACACTCCGTGAATACTTGTTTTGCTAATTCCACTTTAGCGGTCGGCTATTTGTCCGCCTAGGTCTCGTCACAACAATCACCTTCTTTGTCCTCTTCCTTCCGTTTTTGCCACCATTCGCGCCATTTTCTGCCATTATGGACCCCATAACCAGGATATTCCCGTTCAACAGAGGCCTCTTCGAAGACAAAGTTGCCAACTTCTGGTGCTCTTCGAACGTGGTCTTCAAATGGAAACACTGGCTCGCAAGAGACGCATTGGTGAAGCTCTCTACCGGGCTCACAGCTTTGGGCTTTTTACCCAGCGTTGTGGGTCTTATCCGGGGTGGCATCATGGCAGCGCCGCCTGTTCCGGGCGATAATGATGCTTCACCTGCCACGGTCCCTACGCTTCCACTCTTGCCTTATGCACTTTTGACATCGTCGATGTCATTTTTCCTTTTCTCATTCCAAGTTCACGAGAAGACCATTCTCGTCCCACTTTTGCCCATGACCCTCCTGCTGTCCGGAGCATCTCCGGACTCGTCTGTGTTCGCTTGGGGTGTATTGTCAAACAACATTGGGGTGTTTAGGTGAGTGGCGTATGTGTGAAGTTTAGGGATTGGAGCTGATATTCGAGCGCAGTATGTGGCCCTTGCTCAAAAGAGATGGAATGGCAGTACCATACGTTGCAACATTGCTCCTATGGAATCGTTTGATTGGTTACAATCCCCTTCGTTTAGCCAAGAGATCGGTCGTCAAAATGCTCTCCCTTGTGAGCGCATTTCAGTACATCATGCCAGATATGTAACTAACATTTGCTCAGGCCGTTTATGCAGCCTGCATCGTCTTGCACGTGATTGAGCTTGTGATCCCCCCGCCAGCTCGTTACCCGGATGTGTTCCCAGTCCTGAATGTTCTCGTCTGCACACCAGTGTTTGCTCTTGTCTGGCTATGGAGCATCAAGTGTGGCCTCGAGATAGCTTGGGCGATGGGCGGGCTGCCAGGATCATCGAAAGCCAAAGTTGAACCCGATGTCAAAGTGGACCAAACGGGCTTGAAAAGTGGATCCACGGGAAGCATTGGACGTGAATCGGGAGCGAGAGCGATGAGCTTGGGCTTTTCTCAAGCGCGGCAACGGGCTCCATATAGAGCTGCAAGTGTTGGCCCTGATGTAAATGAGTAGGTTATAGTGTGTTCTACTTGGAGCTCTTGCCGCGTACGCGTTAGGGTTGTGTACCCATGATGGCTAGGACAAGTTTAATATATATCTATTTGAGGGTGATAGAGCAGATATTTGAGTTGAATTTACTTCCCCAGATTTGACCAGACTACGATCATGAGCTGCCTCGTATATCAGGAGGCTGACCTCCAGACACAGTAAATATATAGCTTGTGATTATATCTTTCCGTATCTTAGAAGTCCTGCCCGGATCGAAATGATGCCCATGGACCTGAAGCCATATTGGTGACCGGCGATCTTGTTTGGACATGTTGGGGCCGCACTGCATGGCCTCCAGATCGACAAAGCTGATATCGCGATAGCGGTCACTCCCACACCTCTCTTGAATCAGTCTGCACCAATCACCAGCACATTGCGACTCCACGGAAGGCACATTGCCAGTCAGTCGCTACTTGACGCCACTCACTAACGCTGCTGATAATCCAGCCTCGCCTTAGAATGACTCAAACTCCAGAAACACAGAAACCTCCTCAAAACAATGTCATCATATTTGGTCAAACAGGTGCAGGAAAGAGCTCGCTGGTGAACATGGTGCTTGGGGAAATTTTGGCAGGAACTTCGAGCAATGCGCAGAGTTGCACGTTCGAAAGCACCCCATATGAGGTTGAGATCAGTGGAAAGAAGTTGACATTGTGGGACACCGCCGGGTTCGAAGATGCGGGCGACCCTGTCGAGCCCAGCGGGCCAAATATCTTGGGAAAGAAAGCTATAGTCAGCCTCTACGGGCTTATCGAGAAGCTGGATCAGGGGATCAGCCTCCTGGTCTTTTGTGTCCGAGGACCCCGCATCACCAAAACCGTTTGGGAGAATTACAAACTATTCCATTCAGCGTTCTGCCAAGGCAAGGTCCCTATTGTCCTGGTGGTAACTGGACTCGAAGAGATAGATCCCATGGATGGATGGTGGTTGGACAACAAAAAACAGTTTCATGGTCGAGGAATGGTGTTTGGTGGGCAAGCGTGCGTCACAGCGTCCAAAGGGAAGGTCAACAAGACCACCGGGCTGGGTGTCTACCAGGACGAGTTCGACGATTCGAGGGAGAAGGTGCGGCGGTTGCTCGTGGAGCAATACACCGAGCAGCCATGGAAGATGGAAAAGATTCCCTGGCTGGTGGTCACTGTAAGCCGTGGTATTCTAGCCTTTGCGAACATGCTAGGCGTTACTACACAGGGCGTGGCCCGCAACCTGTACCAAACGCTCCTGGACGAGGGGTTTTCGGTCGAGGACGCAGCGCGTTTACACGTTAGGGCAATATTTGGAGGACCCCTGATTACGGTTGCCGACTCGGCAGTTTTGACTTACAGGGTTTTGCATATTAGTTTGAACACGCGGTTTTTTTCTAACGCGCGTTCGGAGGCTTTGTGTGACCGATCATCACACTCCTGCTTCAATCGACAAGTCCTTATACCGCATTGATATGACCCATTCGCTGCCCAAAGAATAAAGGGACAAAAAAACTGATCAATAGGTACTGTATCCGACATCCTACAGTGCTATCATGATCATAGAGACGAAACAGTACATGTCTGGAGTAACCTCTTTGTCCTCGGGTTGCGAATCGGGCCTTCCTGCAGCGCAGGCCACATCCCCAGCTGGCCCTTGAGCACATGAGCCCACATTTCTGCCTGCAAGCGTGCCATCCCGCCCCCTCCGCATTCGCGCACACGCCAACACCATGCTCACACACCAACCCGCACGCGCATCCGCTAGCCCCCCACGCTCCCATTCGGGCCCCAGCACCATAATCTCATGGACAGCGGTCCCATCCACAGCCCACCAGTTGTGCGCCATGACTACTGGGCGTAGAAAGGAGTGTGAGAGATTGGGGGGATGGGCAGAGTGCTCAGTGCACATACCTGATCGACTTTTATACACCCTTTTTGCCCATATCTCACACTCCGTAGCCTATACCTGCCCAATCACACCAGAAGGTCGGGACCAACGCACAGTAGATGTGCAGATATGACGGGAAAGTGTAGTCAGCGATGGACATGGCGACTGCGAGACGATTGCACGAGACGTGACTCTAGGTCACAACCCGCACCGCCACAGTGTGCGAAAAAAATTGGGTGTTCAAACTAATATGCAAAACCCTGTAATAGGGGCTCACGTCCGCTTGCAAGATTTCAAACATTTCCCTGATAACTAATTTAGCATATAAATCAGACAAAGAAGAAGGGTAGTATCACAGTGACACCTTTTGACCGTTGACCACCCTTTGATCATTTTATTGTACATGCTCAGTTTTTTACCCAGTCCCTTCGAGTTTTTTGTGAATTTTCTTCAAGTATATACGAAACTTTCTATCTACTCAGAATTTTTCCAAGGGGCCCGAGAAGAGCAACCCGGAGCATATTATAACAGTTGTATTTGGTAGCCTAACTTGAACACGGTTCTCAGCTGATTTTGCGTCGGGTACTTTCGTAGTTCCCCGAGAGCGGTGATCCGGGTGAGTGTATAATGTTTTGTGCTGCAACGGAGAGGAAGTGACATCCCGCCACATTTCGGTCCAAAGGTGGTCAACCCCTCAGTTCAACGTCCAGTGGGCCGTTTGCCTCGAAATACAAACGGAGATGTATGCAAATAGTAAAATAAATGAGGTTCCGCGAAAGGCTGAGGCAATAAGATGACACGTAGGGTTATGTAAAATCGATTAAGCGAAAACGGTCAAAAGGTAGTACGGTGATAGTAGTCATGTTGAACTGTGTCAAATTTCCAAATCCACAAGGCCTCTGGAGTCTGTTTGCTTGCCAGAAGTTGACCAGAAGCTACTGTTTTAGGAACCCTGGGAAATATTAGGGACAAGCTCCGAGCTCACTCCCTCTTCCGAATTCAGGACTAATCAGGTTTTCGAGTTGTCACCATTACTACTCTGTAACCCTACAGCCGATCCGCCGATCTGCCCCAAAGTTACGAATTTGCTCGCTATAGAAATTAGGATTCCCTAGTACGTTAATCCATCATTCCTGCCGCTTGTTAAAAGACTTTATCTGGAATTTAAATAGAGCAGGGCCCAGGTGAAGCGGCATGGCTAATCTTCCGAACGAACTGTGCCTTCAGATAATAGCGCACAACTACTATTTGCCAAGTGGAGGGGTGGATTACTACACGATCAGTGCATTTGCCCTTGTACATTCGTCTTGGCTTGACCCATGCCGCCGACTTTTGTTCCATTCAATCCGCTTCGACAAAGGGCATTGTTTGTTGCAAATTGCAGATTCACAGCACTTGGCCTCCTGCGTGCGTCGGCTTTCTGTCCCAATCCAACTTGATCCAAAAAACGGACGGGGGCTGGACCCTGCTCGTTTTGCTCTTGTGTTGTCACGATGCACAGGGCTTTACGAGCTCACCATCCAATCATCTGGCTTCCACCAGTGGGAGCAAGAGGGACTATCGGAGCTTCGCATGATGACAGATAGCTTGCGCATACGGGCGTTGCGCATGCCATCTTTCGGGGTCCAATCTCCCATCATCTATCAACTCACATCGATTTGGCCTGAAATCCAATTCCTTACTATCGGGGCTGAGATCGGAGCTGCTCCCCCCGCTGGTCTAGAAAAACCCCAGCTGAAGCTCAAAGAGCTTGTTCTCGGTCGTATATCGCCCGAATATCTGCAATGGTTCCTGCCATCACCAGAGCAGTCCGCAACACCGGCTCTAAAGTTATTGGAGCTGCGAGATGCGATGGGGGAGAGTTTGCTTAATGTCACTGCTCCACATTGCCCCCACATTCGGTCTCTCCGCATCATGCATTTCAATAGAGCTGCAGCAGCGTTATTGCACATGTGTACTCACTTGGAAGAGTTGGTTCTATACCACGTCCCGATCATATTTCCCCTGGAAAATCTACCATCAACCATCGAGCATTTCAGCATTCGTAATCCTGCCAATACTGCGATTGACATCCAGTCCGCTATCGTTGCTCCTATCGAAGCTCTACCGTCGTTACGCGTTGTTACTATTGATGAACAATTGCAACAACACCCTGGCCTGGCTGCGCTTCAAAATGTTTGTGATACCAAAGGTGTGGAGATGCGCGTGCATACGGCGAGCTGGTTCATAGTATGTTGGATCATACTGACTGCCATGCATGTTATTGAAAACTCATTTATCTTACAGCCTGAAGATCCTATAATTCCTCGTCATTTTCCTCGATGCAGATCGGTATCGAACTTACATTTGATGAATTGATGTCCTACGGCCTTAGCCTTCTTCCTCGTGTTCGTCAGCTTCATTGACGCTTATCAAAGTCTGAACGAAGGATGTATTACGAATGCCGTGTACGTCGCGCTTGGTTTCCATTCAAATTATACACGGTCCATGTATTGTGAGCAATATAATGTAACAGTGACATCGATAGCAATGCGAGACAAGAGACATAAGTAGATACAATGCATTTGTAATTATCGGAACCTCTGGCGTTCAATGACTGATTTCTGTCGAGAATCTCTTGAAACTCGCCTGAGAGGGATGTTCAGTGCATCGCAGAGCACGTATGGCAACACACGTACCAGTAATATTCCATAACATCGCTCTGGCCTAGCTTACGCAGGAAGTTCTCGTCGTGAGTAATGATGATTAGTTGGAAGTTTGAGTGGTTCTTGCGTTCGTTAATGATGCTACGCAGCAGGCTCATCGTTCAATGCATGGGGGTAAATTTTCACAATCCACTTACTCTACGAGACTAGCAGCCAGAGCATCGATGTTTTCAGTGTCCAAGGCATTCGTGGGTTCGTCCAGGGCGAGTATGCCACAGTTCTGCCCAAACGAATCCGAAAGAGCGAGTCGAATAATGATAGACGCCAGCATTTTCTGCCCGGCTGAGCAGCGACCACGCATGTCCATTTCCACTTGGTCTTTTGTCATAACAACCTGATTTATTGTTCAAAGGACGTCCGATAAGCGAGGGGCTCAAAACTCACTCGATAATTATACGATCGTTTGGAAGCACCTCCTTCAACGTCAGACCGAATCTTGATACCGTCAATATCTGCAAGATTGTGTTATCAAACGAGGTAGGTATTCACGTGAGCATCCGAGCTTGCCTGTTCCCTGGTACGTTTTGTTCCACAGATGTCGCATAGTGTCATTGAGTTCTTCCATTTTCAGCCCGTGGTACTTCATGATCGCGCTGATTGAGAATTATCAGCTCAATGTAATTTACATCGAAGAAGCATTCTTACTTGTCCAAGGCTTTAGCATACTTTTCCAAATCGCTATTGGCCATGTCAGACATCTGCACAATTCCGCTCGTCAAGTTAGTTCACAATAGGAAAAATGTCCCGCACTTTGACTTTGATCAACTGCTGCGTGTATTTTAGATTGATATCCTTGTATTCTTTCATGTCGCCCTCCCATGTTTTCACCAAAGAACGGTCTGAGTTCAGCTCTCCGGCAAGGTGAGCATACTAAAGACGGGCCTCGTAAGCTTGACATGGGAGGGTCAATTTAGCATTCACACCTTGCTCTGCAGTTCACTCTCTTGTGCTTTCTTGACATTGTATTGCTCCTCAAAATTTCGCTTTGCTTTGGCGGCTTCTTCCATGTCATAAGATGCAATTTCCTCCTGAGTCGCGGCGATATCCCGCACAAGTTTTCGAAGACGCAGATTTTCGCGTAAACTAGACACCGAAGCTCCACTTTCATTGATCTCCTTGTCGAGCTTGGCAATGTCTTTTCGGACCTCCTCGATTGAGTTAACTAAACGTTGAATATCCTGCTCGATATTCTCGATGTTCTCCACGCAGTCCTTCAAAGCTTTTGCGCTCTTGTTTCGCACGTAGCTGGAACCCAGGCAGTCAAGCTTAATCAATCACACCACACACGAAGCAAGTAACTGCCGCACCGTTCGACGCCTTTGTTCAGGCCGTCTAGTCTGTCGACGTTCATGTTCAGGTCTTGTAATGATCGTTGAGCTGCTTCTATTCTTGCGTGGAGTTCGACTTGAGCTTGCTTGTGATCATGCTCCATCTGATCAATGGGACTCTGGGCCTCGGCGATTTTGACATCGAGTTCCTGTGGACTTAATTAGCGTTGAATGAGACAGCCACTGGAGGAAGGTGGTCATACTTTTAACCGAGCGCTGAATGCCACTAATTCTTTCTTCATCGAGGCGATGTTCACTTCAAGTGTCTCCTTTTCACGAATCCGGTTTTTGAGATCATTTTCTTGCATTTGTAGCTTATGCAATTCATTCTCGCAAGACCTTTGCGCGGTATTCTGTCGATCACGTTCGGTCATGATGAGTTGCTTCTCTCGCTCATTGGCGCGGCTATCGTGCATATATAAGTTAGGCTATTAGTGAAAGTTGTTGTAAGAAGGCACTGACATTTGGCCAGCGACTTCGTCGAGTTCAGCCTGGACATCATCTGCCGTTTTCATGGATCCAGTGCGACTGAGGTCCGATTCGAGACTGGTGATTTCGTCACTGAGGCGCGCGATGTCTTTTTGCGTCTTCGTGATGTTGATTGCGTGTTGCTTCATCAAGGATAGTTCCTTCAACTGTTTCTTCGAGGCAACAAGCTTTGCTGAAGCCTTGAAGAATGTTAGCAGCGCAGTGAAAGGTTGATACAGACTTCACGCACCTGTTCGGCTTTCTCGCTTATGGACGGAATTTCGGCCTCCTGCGCCTGGATTTCCTTCTCCAATGCCGGCAGTTCTGTTAGTTTCAAGCGATCCCGAGACGCCTGAGCGGGTATCAGCTTCTGTAAATTCGCTAGTTCCTCCTGCCACTCCTTCAAGTCCTCTATTTCGGTGGCAATGTTTTCGGGTGAGTTCTTCTGGATTTGCTCTTTCAACTACATGCAAGGATGTCAGCCACACAAACAATCTTTTAGATTTAAAACGTACGTATTTCTCGAAAACAGCCATTTCTATATTGTTCATATGCCGGGAGCAGACAGAGCAAGATTTGCTCTGTTGACCAAGCTTGAGCAATTTATCGTAAATGCCGCTTGCTCCAGACGATTGCCCACTGAGCCTGCAAGAAAGAGTGAGAATGAGACTGCAGGCAGCGAAAGGCTGCTACTGACTGCTTCCTGTCGTCTATTTCGTTGTTGGCTTCCTCGAGCTGATCCTTGAGGTCTCGGACTCCTCCGTCTCGCAATTTCTTTTCGTATGCTTAAGGCATGAATCTCATTATTAACAAGAAGACAAGAACATAAAAAGCCGACCGACCTTTCAATTCATCTGTCTTGGCTTTCAGCTGATTCTTGAGATTGGACAGCGTGATTTCGGCTTGCTGAAGATTCTTGTTCGCCAAGGCAGCTTCGCCTTCTAGTTCCGTGTCGTCCTGCTCAGCTTCGCTGCGGCCAGGAAACCTATTAGGACAGAACAATCGCAACGAGAGAATGGAACATACGCAGCGACGCGCTCTAGCTCTCGTTCCATGGTATCAGCATCCGCATCTGAGCCCACGGCTTTCTTGAACTTCTCGTTAACAGTCACCAAGCTGGAATGCGATGAGACCGTGGAATGCTGAATAGGCTATAGGGACGTACGTGTTCTTGACGTCGGCGTTCTTGGTCTTAACTTCCGCCCTCTTGAGATCCAGCCGGGCCCTGGAGTCAGCCTGTAGGCTGAGCTTCCGGATCTCACTATTGAGTTCGTCCCGTTGTTCCTCAAGTCTGCGCGACTTGGACGTCTTCTCGGTGAGCTTTGCCTCATACCCTGACGTAGCAAGATCATTCTTGACTTTGTCTAAGCGCGTTTGCTTGTCCTCCATATCGCTCACAAGAGTGCGCAAGTCGCTGCTCAGCGTTTCGGCAGCGTCGAGCTTGGCTTCGTCAGCAGATATCTTCTTCTGTGTGGTTGCCTAGTGCAGTAAAAGTCAGCTTGCGTTATCAATCACGGCCAAGATCCTGCGTACCACTTGGTCCCGGTTGTTCTGCTTTTGAATCTTCATATTGTCAAGGGCAGTCTGCATGACCCGAAACTTCTTGTTGTACTCCTCAGTCTTTACGCGACTGTCACTCTTAGCAATACAAGGTTAGTGCGGGACAAAGCTTGAAGCTTGCGGAAGTAACGCACCTGTAACTTTTCGTATTCTGTCCTCTGTTTCCTTTGCAGCTCGCTAAGGCGCGCGATAAATTCGGCGACCTTCTCACGTTCGAGCGGAGTGTGATCATATCCCTTCATGTTGTTCTTGCTGCTGATTTCACTAATGAGTTTCTCCCTATCATCGATGCGCTGTTCTTGCGACTGCCATACGAGTCAACATTTGCAGTGCTCTTTCACACGTACCGCGACGTACCTTTGCTTCGGACTGAAGCTCTCCAAGTTTGTTGTTCTGCCCGACATGCACCTTCCGAGCCCGCGCAAGATCTTCATCTAAATCCTCTCGCTTAGATTCGTGGGTCTTCCGCACTTGCTTCTGTTCGCTAATATGCCGGTCAAAGTTTTGCAGACGCGTCGCAAGCTCGTCGTCGGTTCCTGGGGCGACAACGTATATCAGCAACGGCACCACCATCATAGAATACTTGGCACCGACCTTCGACTTCTTGCACGGTTTCCTTGCTTTCCTCTAGCTCGTCTTGATAGCGTTTCTTCTTCTCTTGCAGGTTCTCAATCTTGAGGTACATTTCCCGAAACTTGGTCGAGTAGTTGTAGAACTGCGCATTTGACTTCACGAGGTCCTCGTATTGCTGCTTTGTATCCTCGTAGTCCACTTCCTTGGAAGAAATGTTGGATTGCATGTCTGCGATTCGCGCTCTCAGCTTATCTGCGTGGGTCTTCTCGCGCGCTAGCGACTCCAGCCGCTCCTTTTCGGCTTTGAGATCCGCTACGCGGTCCTTTCGCAGAGCCTTGATAGAATCTAACGCCTTGGTGTATCTGAGCAATGGCTGAGTGGAGTGATTACGGCGAGCAGAAAGGCAGCTACCTGGTAGCTTCGAAGATATCGTCAAATTTCTTCTTGAGTGCCGAAGCTTCTGCGAGAGGCCAGTAGGCGTCTTCCTGATGACAAAATATTACATTCTCAAGGACAGATTTTGATACTCCAAGCAGTGCCGGGATCTCTGCGTCCATTTCAGCGCACTTTGTGGAGATCACACCTCTCTGCATAATGCCTTAGCACGCAAGCACATATCAAGTGGGGGAAGGGCGCTCACTTTTCCACCTTTATCCCCGTTTCCATCAGCGAGCCCCAAGATACTCTCCAGCGTTTTCATAGTCATCCCCGAAGTCTTCTTCATCGTAACCGACAAATTCCGCACGGCCAACATCCTAGTGCCATTGGCGGCATGAAACCTCAGTTTGACCTGCGCCTTCACCTCCTTCTCGTTAGCCATCTTTGGATCGTGCACGAAGGCTCCCCCACGCGTATTTGGTGGCTGGTCGCCTGTAGTCGCGTACTTGAGACACTCGATGATAGTGGTTTTGCCGCTGCCATTGTGACCAACTATGACTGTGACTGGGGTGAAGAACTCAATGACTGATATTTGCTTGTCATCGAAAGAGCGAATGCCTCGAATAGCTAACTTGTTCAGACACGCCATGGTATCGATTGAGAAAGGGGAACGAGGGAAAGGCGCGTCGTCACGTCATGCGTGACCGTGGGCGACACATGTGAGTCACAGTGGGTGGGCCTTGGGCACAACTGCGGCTCTGCTCAGCTGAGGCCAGTACAAGGCCAGTACGCGATAAACCCATCAATGTTGCACTGTCGATGAGAACTACTTAGTTACATATCAACATCATGTCGATTCTGCGTCCTTCTCGACCTCCTTCTTCGTTCCAGGCAACGTGAACACCAAGTTCTCTTTCCCTGTGTGTTGATTCACTATCTTCCTTTCATTCTCCTCCAGACCGATTTTGAGTGCGACCTGGCGACTCGCACCATTCGTCGGGGACATGATGCATCTGATGTTTTCCAGACCTGATATGTCCTGGCTCCAATGTCTCAGCGCCTCCTTCGACGCCTCTGTCGCATATCCTTTCCCCGCAAACTGGTTCAGCAAGACCCAACCAATGTCCGGTGCGCTCTCGTCATCTCGCTGCATCAAGCTGATGAACCCGACCATGCTAGCTGTATCGCTTGCAGGAACATCCACTCCGATATGGATAATATAGAAGAAACCCTCCGTTGATAAAATGGTATGGTGGGCGTTGGGACGCAGGTGGAGGGCTGTGCACAAGGAGACTATGGAGTTGTTGGTTCTGAGGCCATAATCACCCATCTTTGCTAGTGCGACAGGGTCATTGAAGACATTCAATATGAGGGTCGACTGATCGACTTCAGAGGTGTCATAAAGATGAAGTGTGAGACGGGATGTTTGTATGATGTGTTTGCAGATATCTTGTGGGGTCGCTGGGGCCATATTGTGGTAAAGGTTTAGGGGAAATGATCTGAGCTGCTTATCAGGAATCTCAAATGAAACAGCGCCAGCCCGTGAGGCACAGCTTATCTAGTGACGGGAGGCAGCCAGCGCTAAAATACGCACCGCTCAACTCACCGTGATCCGCCAGACAAGGATATCCGGAGTTTACGCAGGTTCGATCCAAAATTTCTGGTGTTTGCCTTCGGGAGACTACGTGAATCGATATCCCCGACCTTCCTTCTACGTCATTCGCCTCACTCCTTGGCAATCTACGACGTGTATAAGAGGGCGATATATCGATACTGCTCGGGGATCTCCAGACGACTTCTGTTCCACCCACTCAACCGAGGGCGGCATACGATAAACCCGCTGCGCTCGATCAGAAGTATAGCTACAAAACAACACTTGTCGATTTTGCGTCCTACTTAGTATCCTCAGGCTCCGCCGTCATTCCAGGCAATATGAACACCAAGCTCTCTTTCCCTGTCTCCTGATCCACCACCTTTCCTCCAATCTCCTCCAGACCAATTTTGAGTGCGACCTGGCGACTCGCTTCATTCTCCACGGAAATGAAGCATATGATTTTTTTCAGACCTAATAGATCCTGGCTCCAATGTCTCAGCGCCTCCTTCGATGCCTCTGTCGCATAACCATTTCCCGCAAACTGGTTGAGCAGGCCCCAGCCGATATCCGGTGCGCTCTCATCATCTCGCTGCGCTAGGCTGATCATCCCAATCATGCTAGCTGTATCGCTTGCAGGAACATCAACTCCGAGATGAATAACATAACAGAAACACTCCGTTGATAAAATGGTATGGTGGGCGTTGGGACGCAGGTGGAAGGCTGCGCATATGGAGACTACAGAGTCGTTGTTTCTGAGGCCATAATCGCCCACGTTTGACACCATGATAGGGTCATTGAAGACATTCAGTATGAGGGTCGATTGATCAACTTCAGAGGTGTCATAAATATGAAGTGTAAGGCGGGATGTGTGTAGGGTGTGTTTGCAGATATCTTGTGGGGTTGCCGGGGCCATGTTGTAGTGGAGGTTTAGGGAAAATATTCTGGCCTGTTTATCAGGAATCTCAAGTGAAACAGCGCCTGTCATGAGGTACGGCTATCAAGGCGACTGGAGCCAGCCGGCTCTCGGAATACGCACAGCTAGAGGGCAAATGCCAGACAATTTCAATCGAACCTGCGTGAACTCCGGATATCCTTGTCTGGCGTTCTGAAGTTTCGTATCCCAGAGCGAAGTAAAGGTTGCTTCTTCCCATGCATGCTTTGTAAAGGAAATCGGCACGTCGGCACATCACGTGTAACTCATCAAACACGCCAATTTTGACCACGTCGTCTCCCACGACTGGCGCACACGTATGCATTCTTTGAGCTGCAGATTTTAGGCCTAGGGAAGGTATATAAAAATGACCTTGATGAATTTCAGAATATTGTTCCCCGGGACAACCCACCTAGTCCGTGATCCCCAAACTTCCTGTTGCGTGATTCGCCCCAACTCCTTAGCGACGCGTATAAGAACGCGATACTGCTCGGGGATCTCCAGACGGCTTCTGTGCCACCAACTCAAACGAGGCCGGTACGCGACAAACCCGCTGTGCTCGATCAAATGTATAGCTACAAAACAACACTTGTCGATTTTGCGTCCTACTTAGTATCCTCAGGCTCCGCCTTCATTCCAGGCAACATGAACACCAAGCTCTCTTTCCCTGTCTCCCGATCCACCACCTTCCCTTCCTCCAGACCAATTTTGAGGGCAATCTGTCGGCTCGCACCATTCTCCGCGGACATGATGCATCTGATTTGTTTCAGACCTGATAGATCCTGGCTCCAATGTCTCAGCGCCTCCTTCGATGCCTCTGTCGCATAGCCATTTCCTGCAAACTGGTTGAGCAGGGCCCAGCCTATGTCCGGTACACTCTCGTCATCGCGCTGCATCAGGCTGATCATCCCGATCATGCTGGCTGTATCACTTGCAAGAACATCAACTCCGAGATGGATAACATAGTAGAAACACTCCGTTGATAAGATCGTGTGGTGGGCGTTTGGACGCAGGTGGAATTCTTCAATGCGGGAGACGACGGACTCGTTGTCCCTAAGCCCCAAATCACCCACATTTGACACCATGATAGGGTCGTTGAAGACATTCAATATGAGGGTCGATTGATCAACTTCAGAGATATCATAAATGTGCAGTGTAAGACGGGGTGTGTGTAGGGTGTGTTTGCAGATATCTCGTGGGGTCGCCGGGGCCATGTTATAGTGGAGGTTCAAGGAAAGTGCTTGATGTCAAGGTAGGTCAAAACGCAACAATCTGACTGAAGTTCCGAGTCGACCAACTTGTGGGCTCTGGCACGTGGAACGGCGACATGTACCGGCCCGCGCATTCACTATTTACAGTGACAACGACTTTACTTACCCTTGCTTTACCCTCTCCACCATGACTTTCAGTCAATTAACATTCATTAAGCGAAAGCGACCATCTTCCCCGGAAATCAACCTTCAATACAGGCACGAACCTAGAAAAGATACAGTCTCACCGACGCAACTAACACTAGAATACCACTTATATTCCTTTCATATACATCGTTTACTCCGTACGATTTTAATTCCATGGAAATTTGAACTCTCTCCCAAACCCAGTTCACAGGTGTTGAGATACTAGGCAAACTAAGGAATCCGGGCTTTGAATTCACGAAGCCTGGACGTACACCTGAAAGGGGACGAATTGCGCTACAGAATAGAGAGGCATACCCAACCTGGAATTGAGAAGTGGCAAATGAGCATTTTGACGAATGCCTGTTGATGCGTCAGTCCACAACTTCAAGCCACAAAATTAACTGAGCCCACCACTGTAAACAATTTGAACCTCCTTGAAGATAGACAACAGCCAGCTTTGATAATAGCATTAGCTAATGAAACACAGAGAGGTACAAATAGCTCACCATTGATTTGGGCGTTGGGTGGAGACGACAATGCGGACGGAAACGCATCTCACGAAGAGATGGAGAGGTTCAAAAAATTATTTAGCCCGAAGGCGTTGTGAGGTGGATGAGGTCTGGCTTGCACCAAGAACCTCTCTCTGCAATTGTAACTGGAACTGTATCAGTTACGCGAATGCGCACTTCATTTTTTCCTAAACAGATGTGTAGAGCCTCAACGCAGCCGAATTCGTGAATGTGCACGTACGATTTATGGCGGCCCAAAAGACGTCGAAATTTGACCGTGGCAATGATGAACGCCTGGATTGTTGGTAACACCGATCAGTGAGAGTGTTCCAGGTAACATATCAGGTCGTTGGATTGACAGTATGGTTTGATACAGCCCGCAAGTGCTGCAAATAATATAGTCGCCAGCTACAAAGACACCAGATCCAGTTAGCGAAAAAGTGTCAGAACCCAGTCAGAGCCGCCGCGTTGACAGTATAAGTTAGACGTTGACGGTGTAAGTTAGACGTTGACACAGAAGCCGGTACCAAGATCAGATGTTGACGCAAGTTGGCACTCAGCGTAGACAAGCAGAGTTGTACAGCCTGTTGATGCGAGTCGCGCAGAAATTCCCCAGCACTAGTAGCTCTAGAGTCTCAAGAAACGTCTTCATGTTCGTAAGGTTGACAGTGTCAGGGATCTTGATCGATAAAAACCTAATACTGATAAAAAGTTAACGATGATTATCTGAGGTAAGATGCCAAAAACCCAAATACAATTTCAGATTCCTTCGCACATGCAGTGCTTCATTACTTGTGCACTTTAATGGTGGTTTGATGGGTTGGCCCAGAGTATGTGGTTCCCAAAAGATGCAAAAGCCGCGCAAGTAGTGGCCCAGTTTCAGGAGCCAGCGTTGAAGTCGACAGTTGTGGTGGTCTAGGGCGAAGTGTCTTCCGTGATCGATGAGTAGGAACATCGGTAATGAGTGTCGCGAATAGAGTGTGTGGTGATAATAAGGCAGGCTACCGAAGAAGCTGAGTGAGTTTGTAGAGTGCTGGGGGAATAAAAATATGAGAAAATCCAGGTAGCTTTTATAGGCTATGGGCTCGCTCGTTGCCTCGCTTCGCGTTGCTGCGCCAAAGCGGCAACGAGGCAGTGCACCAAAGCGATAAGCCTCACGGGGAATCAGATACTGTGGGATGCTACCGCAGCATAGCATGTCAGGGCGGGCTTCGCGAAGGTGGCACAAGCTCGAGCTCCCAATTTATCGTGAAGGGGGTCACAATGGTCCATCCATCAACGGGAAACGTGTTGTTACTGCAGATAAGGTCGGGTAAACGCGTAATTGTCGATGGTTCGGATTGAGATAGAAGGCGCGGCCGAGCAAATTGAAAGGCTGAAGCACCGGCTGTGTGGGCGGTGGCCAGTGCTTTGGCCCAAGCGCTGAGCAATCAAAGAAGCTTTGTGCAGTGTTCATGCATGAAACATGTCATGGATTTTGGAGGATGCTGTAAAGGACGTGTTTAGATGCGAGTCAGATAAAGTTACTTCAGCTCAACCCATCGGTTGAGCCGGAGGGAGGAAAGAAAGGCTTTGGGCTGATCGTGGGGTAGTTCCTGGTAGCGCATTCGAAGATGATTAACACTGATCCGCGACATCCGAGCACGATCTGCCCATGGATGTCCTGATGTTGGATCCTACCAACGATGGTTAAAGAGTACTAGTTCAGACCATGGCTGAAGGGATCGTATTTCGTTGCAGCAGCCAAAGCTTACACTGCTATACGCCTCGGGTGTCCCTGACGACTGCTGATATTGCACAAGAGGCAGCTTCCTATTCCTGGTGAAAGTGTATTGTATGACAAGCTTGAGTACACAATAGAGCAAATGGTAACCATCGTCCGCGGCCGACAATTACAGCCAAGCGACGGCACGAAGGGTGGGATCAAAATCAACGCCGTTTTGCCATCTGCATCGTGAGATTGTCGATGTACATTTGCAGAGTAGCATTGCCTGAAGTCAATTTGTCGACTTCGCCCTGCACGCCTTTGACGCGAGACAAAAGGGCTAGATCCAACGCAGCTCAGCCTTAGCAGCCAATTGTATAGGCATCGAGTGTGTAACATACTGCGAAGATCGTCCCGAGCCGCTGTTATTTCCCTGAGTTGTTGGGAGGGGGCGTCAGCAAAGGAAGAAGCGGCAATGGTGGAGGTGGTGATGGTGGTGGTGTCACTCACTTGAGTATCTGTTCCTTTCTGAGAGCATCTTTAACTATGTCACCGGAGGAAGGTGCCTGTGGAGGTGGGCCCCAGGCAATATCATCCTCAAAACCTCCAAAGGACATGAGAGGCTAATGGTGGTCACAGGTGAATGGTGAAAGATATGAAGGGGTAACAACGGGATCAGTAACGCGTGCTTGCGGGCCGCGGAACACTTACGCGTCGAGTGCAGAAACCCTTTCATACCCTTCCACCATGTCCCTCCTCGCATTCAAAGCTGGCCGCGCCTTTAGGAGAGAAGGGACGAACTTCATTGACCCAAGCCCCACAAAAGGCGCCATCCTCCTCCAGACTGGAGAAGATGGCCTCTTGCATTTCATGTGGAAGAACCGATTGACAAACGAGGTCGAAGAGGTGCGTTTAATCATCGCGTTTCTCTGGTGTTTGATACTCATAGCTTGATAGGATCTCATTCTTTTCCCGTCTGATGCAACTTTTGTCAAAGTATCGCAGTCTTCATGGGGCAGAACCTTTGTCCTCAAGTTCTCGTCATCCAACCAGCGTCACTTCGTGAGTACGCACTAGCTCACCTATTGATTATGATTACTGACGCTGTACACAGTTCTGGATGCAGGTATGCATTTCTTTTATATTGCCGACTCGATCCATCTAATATAATTACATTTCAGAACGCGCCATCTCACCGAGACGACCAATTTGTTCGCCACATCAATGACCTCCTCGAAGATCCTTCGCGCGTACCCGTTTGGAGCACGCAGGATGAACCGGTTGCTTCGACCTCGTCAGCTTCTGCACCAGCGTCGTATGTTCCACTATCAGCTCGGATTCAGCTTGTTTGTTGAACTTCTAAACAGAGCTAACCCTGATCTCGCACGCATGCAAGAAGTGATCAACAGTCTGCAGCAAGGCGGCGCCGGCTCTGGTGCCAGCTCTGCACACATTTCAGGTATTAACCCATCCAATCAAAACGTTTCAGTGTAACTCACGGCGATACAGACGTCGCGCTTTCCGAAGTCTTAACTCCTGCGAATTTGAACCCTCTGTTCACCTCCCACCCTGAGCTCATCGCAGCTCTATTCCCTCACCTTCCACCAGACCTTCCGACGCCCCCCTCTGCAGAAGCGCTGCAGCGCATCATCAACTCTCCGCAGTTTCGCTCAGCTGTCCGCAGCTTTGACCAGGCGCTGAGAACAGGCCTCTTAGGACATCTAGTGACGCAATTAGGCCTGCCGGACGAGGCTGGCACTGGCGTAGAAGCATTCTTGAGAGCTGTACAAGAGCAAGCAGAAGAGGACCAGATGGAGACTGATTAGCGATGGGCTGTGTAATAGTTGTTCAAGTTACGATAGTCGACCAATTGCCATAAATACTCTTAAATACTGTGCTGTGCGACCTCCATCAACAGCTATTACAGCCATTCCAAGGGGGGGACTATGCTGGAAGTGTCTTCCCAAACCACGCAACAGTCTGCTCTAGCGCTTTCTCGTAGCCTTCTTTCACCTCTGGCACAGCCAAGTTGGGTCGGCAAGCGAATCCATGTGCTGTTCCTACACCAAATGAGTCCAAAGCCGGGGATGGCACATGCATTGCGCGCACCTTTATAATCAATGAACTCATAATCGACGAAATCTTCCTTGCCTTCCCGGTCAGCAAGCAGCTGTTCAGATTGCTTGCGCATTTCGTGGCTGAAAGTCATATCCTCTGCCAGGCCGGAGTGGATTAAAAAAACGGCATAGAATTGTGCAAGAAGAGAGCGCACCTTCAGCACACGCCCAAGCAGAAGGCACTTTCATAGCTTTGACTTGCTCGGCTGTAATTTCACCTGGATGGCATATGACTAGGCTGTCTACCAGCGTAGAGTGGGGGGCAATGCGGACGCAAATCATGCCGCCATAGCAGTAGCTATGGTATCCTCCTTTAGATGTGTGTGTCAATTTATAGGGAGTACGATTGGCTTACCCTACAGCCCCAACTGAATCATACTTTTTCTCTTCTCGAAGCTTTTCGAGGAACTATAAGGCTCGTTGGGTTAGCAGCTAGAGTTTCTCATAAAAGACACCCACCGCAATCACCCGAGCCTCAACGGCGGCAGGTCGATTGCTGTAAACATTGAATATGCGGGGGATCAATTTCCCATACATGCGCAACTTCTGTGAAACCGTCCAAGGCGCTAAAGCTCGGTCGGGCATGAGAGGTTCCATCTCTGCTGCGGTCGCCATAGGTTTGCCTGCAGCATACCATCAGCCATGCTCCCCCATCCGACTCAAACACCATGCTGATACGTACCGTCGAACATGTCAGGAGCCCAAACATCGCAAGACAGTGTCTTGGCCAGATAGTCTGCCATTATCTTGGAGTTCACCAGAGGTAGTCCGAACATATCTGAAAGGTAAACAACGGCGCGTTTGGTGTACCCCTCTGGTCCCTTGGCCAAGTAGGCTCCATTGAATTCAGGAATGATAGAACCGGTGGGCTCGCCGGGGAGCACGAATCCCTTGGTACAGTTCTCGCAAGCGGCCATTGTGTCGCGTGCGTGTAGGGATGAAAAGGAGGATTAGGGCACAGCGTGCTGGGAGGTTTTTGAATGATACATAGATCGCTGCTTTGTCAGGTCGATCACTGTCGCCCTGGGATCATATATGCATGTGTTTGCAGTCTGAATAATTCCCTCCACCTATACAAGCGCAGTCGTACCACAGGCTAATCGTACGACCTTTAACACGAAGGCGAGGGCTCACTACAACAAGCAATATTAATGTGGTCAGAGCCTGGAATAATTCAGAATCACTTCACTGGCTCACTGGGGACCGGGGACGGGGCCGCAAAACCCGGAGTGGCTGACGTCGACGACATCCTCTAAAGTAGATCTAGATCTGCCCTGCATGTTTGTTCGGAAGCACGCGTGATTCGTGAAGATCAAAATGGCAGCAGTTCACATATTTGTAATGTAATTCTATATTTAGGGATGCTTTCTCGAACTGAAAGAGAACTAGTGGTATATGTACGCGTGAGGTCCGAAAATCTTGCGCATCAGTTGGGCATCGGACGTGAGATCACGCAGGAAGCGTCTTGTTGAACCAAGATACGGTCTGTTCGAGCGCCTGTTCGTAGCCCTCCTTCACCTCGGGGATGCCCAAGTTGGGTCGGCAAGCGAATCCATGCGCAGTCCCTGTGCATACATACGATTAGGGAGAGTCAAAGTACATCGTCAAATCACGCGTACCTTTGTAGTCTTTGAACTCGCTCTCCACGTAGTCCTCTTTCCCCTCCCGTCCAGCGAAAACGGCTTCAGCCTCCTGGCGCAGGGCAGGGATAAAGCTCATATCATCTACAGGCCCACGCGGTTGTCAGCAGTGCAACATATATTTGTATAAGCCCTGGGGCGTACCTTCTGCGCAGGCCCAGGCAGTGGGGACCTTGATAGCTTTGATTTGGTCGATTTTGATTGAACCGGGGTGGCATATGACGAGGCTGTCCGCTAGCGATGGGTCACAGCCAATGTGGACGCCGACCATACCTCCCCAGCAATAGCTGCAGATACAACTGATTAGATGCTGACCAAGGGGTAGTCTATGGATGGCCGTACCCAACAGCGCCGACTGTCTCGTACTGCTTCTCTTCACGAAGTTTCTTGATAAACTGTGCAACTCGTGTCAACCTTTTTCGGTATATGGCACCGAGTAACTTACTGCAATAGTGCGGATTTCAGAGACTGCAGGACGGTTGGCGTAGAAGGCGAATATCCGAGGGATCATCTTGAACATGAATTGAAGCTTCTGGGAAAGCGTCATGGCCACTCCAGCTCGGTCGGGCATGAGAGGCTCCAGCTCCTCTGCGGTTGCGATCGGTTTGCCTATCCACACAAGCCGATCAGTGGATGCAACCACTGAACAACTTCACCACGTACCATCAAACAAGTCAGGAACCCATACATCGCAAGATAGTTTTTTGGCCAGCTCGTCTGCCATGATCTTGCTGTTCTTGAGGGGAAGGCCGAACATATCTGTGAGGTAAACGACCGCGCGTTTGGTGTATCCCTCTGGTCCTTTGGCCAAGTAGGCCCCATTGAATTCAGGAATGATAGACCCGGTGGATTCGCCGGGGAGCTCGTATCCCTTGTGGCAGTTATCACAAGATGCCATGGTAGGGTTAGACAAGAGGTTAGATGAAGAAATGAATGATGGTTTTGTCCATGGTCGTGCAGCCTATTTATAGTTTACCTTGCAGCTAACTTAAAACGCCAAATGAATGCCTCGGCTATAGTACGACTCGGACATGGTAGCTGGTGATCGGCCGATTTCAGAGTAGGGAGGACCGAAAACCCGAGCCGCGAGACGCGTATACCGCCGCCAGAGAAACTCCGGAGAACTACCAACTCTATGGAAACTCCGTGGAGACTCCGTCAGGGGTATATACATCAGAGCGCCTGCAAGTACTTATGTTGTTAAACTTGATCGAAAGGCACTATATATATGTACAATTAATATTGCTGACCGAGTCGAGCGCTGCAAATCTGTGTATTTACATCGCCTTGGGACGAAATCAAGGGTCCGTTCCCGGCCAATCACTTACTTTAAACCAAGATCTGCCTAATGCACATATTTATCTAGCATATACTCTACCTCACAAAAGTAGTGAAGGCATCAATCACCGCGCGGCTCCCATCCTTTCCCCCTCGCCACCTCCTGTTTCAGATACTGGAGCCAATTATCTGGGTTCCAGTGTGAAGAGTAATCGCGCGAAGGGTCATCAGAATAGTAAAAGTCCTTCAGAAAGATCGACCTTCCCACTCCGTTGTGGAAGTTCAGCTTTATGAAGCACATGCTATGCCTTGCCGTCGCCCCCTGCAAATTCCTATATTGCTCGACATGGCGATCGAACGACTGCAAACGCTGGATGTTGCTGTGATCATACATGGGATGCGCCGTGTTTCGCGAGGCTTCGCGCAAGGCGTCGACAGTAAGAGATTCGGCGTTCTTGACGATGAATGCTGCGCGTCCTTTAGTGGCGCGCGATAGTTTGGGCACAGCCTGGAGGGTGATGTGCAGGACCTTTCTTTCTTGCCGCGCTTCGCAGAAACATTTGGATCCGCCGGAGGAGTGCGCGGTGTGAGGGGAGGTGTAACCGAAGGCGCTGAACATGGCGATGATGATGAGTGCACGGTAGCTCACTACGAAGTCTCGCAGGAGTGGGTTGACATTTTCCATCGGTATAGACATCATTTCGGCGGATCGTTCACCGTCGATCTCCGCGTGGACCTTCTGGCTGTTTGTGGTGAGCGTGCACACAGGCTCGTGGTTTCGCCAATCCTCGCGCTCTATAAATGACAGGAAATTAGTTGGCATAGCGCAATCAAATAAACATCCACTGACGACATTCTCTGTTCTAAAGTGCGTGGATATTCAGTGGCTTGAATGATTAGAAGTAGAAATTCGGGAACTCACGCAATAGCGGGCACTGCAAACCACAAGCATCGGCTCGATTGAAACAGGATCGTCAAATTACTGGCACGTACATTTTGCAGTTAGCGCACATTGAGAATTTCGTGTTGCCATCTGCCTCGCTCTTCAAACATCCAACATTCTGAAACAAAACAATTGTATCTTGGATATGGATATGATACGAGCGTCCAGGAAGTTGGATAGGCGCACAGCACAGTATATCAATTGGTGTCTGCGAGCCAAAGAGGGAGTTGAGAGGCAGATCATAGCGAAGCTAACAATGTAAGGATCTCACTTTGCATCTTGACGGATGGGCATGCTTGTGATGTAGTGAAAACAAGGACCAAGTGTGTGCGCCGTGATGTGTATGGTGGTTTAAGCACACTCAGAGATTGCTGAGAGAGGTCTAAGCTTGGGTCCTGAGGCCCGGCATCAATATTAATGTTTCTACTAGAGCAGTTAATTCGTATAAATGCCAAATAAATACCATTGACAGTGGAGGTGCTATCGCCAATTGATCGCCAACCGAGCCAAGGTCCTCCGTTTACTGCCTGAGCCTAGCCTTGGGCGAGGATGCGAGTTGTTAGCCTTTTATTCCAAAACTCTAACTTTAGCTTTGATATTTTCCAGTGCTGGCAGCTATGATTCGGAAACGAACAACGTTCAAATTTGCATCGGATCCGGAATCAGAGGATACTGTATGATTACGATCTCAGATTCGCCCTGATTTCTTGTACCCGAGTGAACTAACTAGTTCACATGTTCAGATGTGCTTGTGACAGCGGAGGCTAAATTTTATTTATTTTAAATAAATAAACATGATCTAAGGCTTGGTCGGGCATGTGGATTTAAAAATATCCTCGTCGTCATATATGCAAGATTGGCTGACTCTATATTACGCGCTTATTCTCCATTAATTAGCACGAAAGGAAACCTTTCGAAACCCAGTACCTGACCCATAGCTCAGCGTCCTGAGTCCTCTGAGTTAATAGGCTTTGCCTCCCTCAAAGCGGGACTCGCAGCTTGACATGCAGCAGTGGAGAGTGAGGTCATCCCCACAGCTTCTACGTTTGCACGATTGTGATGTCTATTTGCTGCATCGGCCAACGCCATTCCCCGAAAGAAATCGAGAATCTTCATGGCAGGCTAAGGTATCGTGATCATGCTATATCAGTGAAATCCAATCTGTTCTGCGTGTAACTCACAATATCAGCCATATCCTGCTCATCAGCTACTCTCGATCACCGCTCCAGTGCATCGAACCATTCAGTAAAATGCACTAATGGAAGTGCCTGGCAAGTTAAGCCGGAGTGCTGAAGGGCATCACGAATATGTTTGATGACGGTGGACCAACGGGTAGGCCTTGGATGCACAACATTCAGTGTGATAAGATGCTCCTCCGCAAATGCTACATCTAGAATGGTCTGTGAAACGGTGTTCGCCGGTAGCCATGATGCAAGCTGTGAACTGAGTCATTTAGCCAGAAGTTCCCTGCTATAAGTGATTGAATCTGACCCCTTGGGCATCGGGCAAGACGCCGAGAGCCAAGCTTGATTTGACGAAGGCAGGTACCCAATCGGAAGTCGCCCAGGCTCCATTTAGCTTTCCGCCAGCGATCTGGCCGATCCTAAAAGATGAAGCGTCAAGACCACTCCGTTCGAGAATCTGTTGAGGACAGTTCAGGCAAGTCAACGTCATTGGCACCTTTAAATGACACTTACTCGTTCGCATACATATTTTGCTTCTCCGTAGCCTCCACCAAGGGCCGTTGACACTTCAAATTGCACCTCTTCAGGGAAATTCCCTTTGGCACGATCCCAACCTTGAGCAGTAGCTATAGATGAGGTGAACAAAAATCTCAAGGTAGCTGCGTTCTTTGACTGAGTGGCAAGATCGACGAAATTGCGTGTCCCGCGGATGTTGGGCTCAAACGATGCGAGGGATAGGTTAAAATCTAGCCGCCATGCGTTGTGAATGATGATGTTTACTGAGGCGCGAAGCTACACATGACTCAGGGGCGCGCATATTTGAATGTTCAGTTTAAACGACTCACCTTATCGTATGAACACTCAGACAATCCAAGCTTGGAAAGTGCGCTGTCTGCCTCCAGATAGACCAGCTTTCCGGATTCAAGAAGCTGTGTATCGAGTCCCTTGTCTTTGAAAGCGTTCTTCTGCCTATCTCGCATATTAATGGAGCCACTTGAGGGGCGGTTGTAGGCATATATTTTGCGCAACCGGGGGTCTTTCAGCAGAGCCTCCAGTAGGAACGAACCCAAACCACCGGTAGATCCTGTAAGCAGCACGACGGCACCCTCAGGCGCTGCATCAGCAGAGCGGTGGATTGGGACCAGCGCAGTGGAATATTTTTCGATCATTTCTTCAATGGCCGAGGTTGCTGATTCGATTTGATTCATATCACCTCGGACTAAGTAGATCAGCAATGCGCATTGCAAGCTTCTTTATGGTTGGATGGGAAAAGACGAAATTTTGAGTGATTCCGATAACTGCGCTTGATACGGCAGGGTCGGACGAGGAGCGAAGCGCACCCATAATGCGGTTACGAAGGGATGTTGCGCTCAGGCTGAACGACAATGATAAAAAAGAAAACAATGCATCCAAGTAGACATAAAGCTCACCTGTCGAAGCCCTGTGAAAAGATATCGACCGAGGTATTGATTACACCTTGGGACCGAATGTCAACTGATTGAGCTGCAAGCCACAGCTCGAGGTCGGTTGTGCTCCAACTCTTCGGAGGCTCAACATTTGTGGCATCATTTGCGCCACCCTCGGCAGCTTCGTATCTATATATCCGCGTTAGCTTTTATAATTGCAGTGACATATGACTTACAAAGCGTTGATTTCCGGGTCATAAGCCTTCAATGTAGCTTTTTTTGCTACGGTGCCCTTTCCCACTCGCAACATTGGCTTGCTGGTGTCCGTAATGATGATCATCTCTTTTAAAATGCGACTAAAAGCCGGGGCATCCTTGTTGGCCTCTTCTACGATCGGCCTTTGAGCACCGTAAATTCAATGAAACGTAAATTTAGGTGTTTCAAGAAAGGCGTACCACATTCGGTTCCTGAATTCAGTCATGTTGGTCGCGGCCACCTCAGAAGAGGGTTCGAGAAGAATGCCAACTTGGTTTCTCCCGCGTCCAAAGATGACTGCACCGCTTACAAGCGGCGAAGACATGACGGTATTCTCCATGGGGGCAGGCACAATGTTCTCTCCTGAAGCGAGAATGAGCACGTCATCGAGGCGCCCGACTCTAACGAGTGGGTTAACAACGATGTATAGGTTATTATCACATGGGAAGCTCGACTTACATTCTCCAAAAGTTTGGTTTGGTGGGATGAGGCTCCCAGCAATCGCTAGTAGCATAGCCAGTAACGTCAGGTAAGTTCCGGACACTGACTCTGTGCACATCGTTGTCCTGAGCCGGCAAGGGTCGAGTAAAGGCACGAATCGATTAGCCCGTTCACATACTAGGAATACACCGTTCGCATACCAGGAATTGGCTCTCGAACGTGCCATCATCTTGAGGAACCCATCGAATGTTGAGCTTGTGGCTGAAACGCATGTATATCCAGTCTTCCGGTGATCTATCCTCCAAACCATCAAAAATAGTGGTGGTAGTGCCAATTTCGGTGCCGCCGTAGACGGAGATAAGCATGACGCCTTCATGCACAAGCGCGTCGCCGATCTTGGGGGCAAGCGGGCCACCCGTAGTGACCTTTACGCATTGTCAATGGTAGCCTTCAAAAAGGATCAAATGAGGAGAGCTTACAACAAATTGCAACGTCCTGAGCCATTCAATACTCTCCGTTTCCTGGATCCATGTTTCAAGAAAGCTGGGAACAGCAACGATAACGTTCACATCCGTTCTTTTGCAATGTTCTGGAATGTTCTTGCTGGTGGGAATTACTGGGGCTTCGGTCTGTTCACCTCGCGAAGTGGGTGGGTATAGAGCAACTGTGGTGATAGAAGAGAGGGGCACGATGAGATGCATAATTGTGCCGAGCGCATGGAAAGCAGGAAGGTGCATCGCTCCAATGCAAGAGATCTGGCGGTAATCGACCATAGCATCTAACCCATCAATAAAAGTCAGCACAGATGCAGCTTTCTACGAATAATAATGGACATACCTAAGGCACACCAGCCCAATATCGTTCTACTAGTTTGTGCAATAGGCTTCGGAAAGCCAGTACTGCCAGAGGAATGCAGATAAAATATCAACTCGTCTATCTCCAATGGCGTAGATCGTGCAGGATACGGTTTGAATTCGTGTTCTGCGGTCTCCCAGCCAAGCTCAGGGAAACATCGAGCCAAGGCCGGAGCCTCCTGAATCGATAGGCAGAAATCCGGAGGGGTCAAGGCATGTATCTCGTTTATGAGGTCTCCAAGCGAGGACCCGGTTGTGATGATAGTGTGGCAGTCACTCTTCTGAAGCATGGAGACCACTGCCTCGGCAGAGTTGCGCGGTGAAATAGGAAAGGGCTGCGAAGCGAATACAATTTAAATACACCAAGCTTGAGATGAATATATGACGGTGACTTACAACAACCCCGGCCCGAATCATGCCCACGACCAAGGCCGCATAGAGCAAAGTGTCCAAATTTGCGACAAGGGCGACAACTTTGCTTTCAGGTCCTGCGCGACCGGGACGAATTACATGACCAACACGGTGGGCAGCCCTCCCGTATTCAAGATAAGATATCTTGGTTAATGAGCCAGGAGCATCAGAGTAAACAAAAGCAGTCAGATCAGCGTTATGCTCCAGGTTGAAATCGACCAGATCTGGGAGAAGAATGGTGCCATCCAAGGGGGGATAAACAGTAGCGGTTTTGTTGGGCATCGACGATGAGTGGTGACCTGGAGGCTTGAGTTGTGAATGAGAATGCGACATCATATAAAGCTTGAACTTTTTGAAGTTCCGACAGGTTTCAGGCAGTCCTCTTGACCAGGGCCGGGGCGGGACGTTCGATCAGCGATCTCGCTCCTTTCTCGCTTTGATATCGATATAAATGATGAGCAGATGGAATGAGACACCATCGAGTCATGGACTGAGATGATATTGGAACATGAGCTCCAAACTGTCGGTGTAGCCGCTGAACTGTACGCAACTGACGTGTAATGATGTGTAATTGACGTATTATTTCGGCCCGATGTGTGCTGCGAACAAGCTAAAAAAGCGCATGAAATCATGAAAGTAAAGGGCGGGACAATGGGCCGGGAAACTGCAGTGAGAAAGATCTCGAAACCCAGAGAAGGATTCGAAAGCCCCGCCTTGGGCGCAGCATAAAATACGCAGGATGAATTGCAATTTGCAAGCCATTTAGTTTTCCTCAAGCCAGTTCTGCTTAGTCTCGGCGTGGTATCAGGTGGTTTCATACGCAAACCTCATTCAAGCGCGATGGAGGGCGCCAAGGCAAACTGCGCCGAGATGTGGCCATAGCGAGGCTTTGGCCAGACTACTAGTACACAGCAGGAAAACCTGGCCCGCCGGCGTTGGAACTAGAAATAAGAGATTTAGTGCAATTGAAACTGAGCCCTTAGTTTACAGCTAAGTTTCTCTTGAGCATCAGTTAGTAGCGGACGAGAGATCACGCAGGAAGCGTCTTGTTGAACCAAGAGATGGTCTGCTCAAAAGCCTTTTCGTAGCCTTCCTTCACCTCGGGGATTCCCAAGTTGGGTCGGCAAGCGAATCCATGCGCAGTCCCTGTTTACACACACGATTAGGGAGAGCCGAGGAACATTGCCAAATCACGCGTACCTTTGTAGTCTTTGAACTCGTTCTCCACATAATCCTCCTTCCCCTCCCGTCCCCGGAAAACGGCTTCAGCCTCCTGGCGAAGCGCAGGGCCGAAGCTCATATCATCTACAGGCCCATACGGTTGTCAGCAGGGCAACGTGTATCCGAATGAGCTCTGTGGCGTGCCTTCTGCACAGACCCAGGCAGCGGGGACCTTGATGGCTTTGATTTGGTTGATTGTGATTAAACCAGGGTGACATATGACGAGGCTGTTCGCTAGCAAGGGGTCACAGCCAATGCGGACGCCGACCATACCGCCCCAGCAATAGCTGCAGATAAACTGATTAGATGCTGACCAAGGGGTAGTCTATGGATGGCCGTACCCAACAGCGCCGACTGTCTCGTACTGCTTCTCTTCACGAAGTTTCTTGATAAACTGCGCAACTTGTGTCAACACTTGTCAGTATCATCAGCACCAAGTAACTTACTGCAGTAGCGCGGATTTCAGAGACTGCAGGACGGTTGGCATAGAAGGCGAATATCCGAGTGATCATCTTGAACATGATTTGAAGCTTCTGGGAAAGCGTCATGGCCACTCCAGCTCGGTCGGGCGAGAGAGGCACCAGCTCTTCTACGGTTGCGATCGGTTTGCCTATACACACACAAGCCGATCAGTGGATGCAAACGCGGAACAACTTCACCACGTACCATCAAACAAGTCAGGAACCCATACATCGCAAGATAATTTTTTAGCCAGCTCGTCTGCCATAATCTTGCTGTTCTTGGGAGGCAGACCGAATATGTCTGTGAGGTAAACGACCGCGCGTTTGGTGTATCCCTCTGGTCCCTTGGCCAAGTAGGCTTGATTGAATTCAGAAACGATAGACCCAGTGGGCTCGCCCGGGAGCACATATCCCTCGAGGCAGTTATCGCAAGAGGCCATGGTAGGATAGACAAGGAGTTAGATGAAGAAATGAACGATGTCTGTGCTGCCAATTTATAGTTTAACTTCAGATAACAAATGGATGCGGGACACGGCGCGTTCTAACTTGTTACTGTTTCCGAGCGCGGCAGCTTTCCTCTTTACAACACTTTGCAATTGCAAACACCTTGTCCTCTACGTCCAAATAATATGTTCATTGCTCAAGGTCCTGGCTATATCACCAGGCCTGCAAAGCTCTGTACTCATGGAAGCAATGATTTACTGCAATGTATGCAGCACGCAAATTTGTGATCGGGTTTGGCGAGAGCGCGATAAGTAAGTTCCAGACCTTCCAGAACGCCATGCAGAGGCCGCATATCGTTCTACTCAAGATTTACCGCAGATTCGGATGAGCACCAAATACATTACGATCAAACATAGTCCAAAATAACAACATCGCTTCCTTCAGTGTATGCCAGCCTACCCCTGCGCCCGTCGAATGCACAGGGTGTGTGTGTTGAGCTATGCTCCGTGAGCGCATGCTTGCCCACTTCGACTATCAACCCGGACTCTGCCTCCAGGTCCGGAGTGATGCGCAGTGCGTGGCATAGCATCCCCCTGCTGGCCATTTGTGGCGTGAACCATACACCCCTGGCAGATATCTCCGCTCCCTCCCCCGAGCATACGCGCATGCGGTAGGGCGAGCTGGCGTCGGCAAAGCTATGCCTGTGGAGGGTGACCGCGTTCAGCAGGCCGTCCTCTTTGAGTTGCAACTCGACTATCAAAACAGCCGCATCGAGAGGAAGGAATTGGGTGGTTAATATGGTGACGGAAGCGGGTGCCGAGGATAATACCGCGCTGTTAGCGAGCCATTCAGGGCCTGGCCCGCTATGAGATACTGATAGCGTGGGGCTCTCAAGAGAGCCAACGACTGATGCTTCAGGGAAGGGTATAACCTCGAACCATGTAGGCTGGTGAAAACGAACGTAGATCATGATTATATGGGTGGACGTGACAACTGTTTGGTGGTTGCGCTGTGCCAGCTGGCTGTCTAGATCATTTGTCTAGCATAATTTTAGTTGGTGTTGAGAACAGAAAAGATGCTAGCTTACGAATTGAGGGTCTAAGACCGCATATTCCTGATCTGTGTGTATGTTTCTGAATGCAACACCCGCGAAGCTTGATGTCAGAACGAGAAAGTCGCCTCCAACATCCAGTTTATGCGTATCCCAATCCTCAGAATGTTTCTTAAAGACGGGCCAAAATGATAACTGTTGGGAAACGCCTGGTTGAGGGAGGATGGTTCGATAAATTTTTCTGAGAGGAAATATTAAACAGAGACTTGCGATATCGTTGTAGATACGCACGTAAAGTTATCAGAAACAGAATACACCATCACGAAAGCAGATTGCACACCCTCGTCGCTTGTGTATACCGCTGCTGTGATCTGATTTGTCCGGCCGGATATATGCCCCACAGGGAGATGCCAATGAGAACCTGCGTCCAGGTCATAGACCTGCACACCTAGTTTGCCACCAACCAGCAACCAGCGACCGAGTAGAAGGGACACGTGAGCCACGGTGTTCGCATGTTTTGCAAGAAACCGTATATGCGCCGGCGGAGGGGATTGATATTCTGAGTCGGATGTTGCCAAGGTCCAGGTAGCATCCAGTTTCTCGCTCTGCAGCAGGGCTACGGCGAGATCCCTTGAGGATTGGTATGGAAACGGCCCAAGAGGCCGCATCAGAGATGAGTTATGGTAAATTCCAGCCCACACTATGCGATCCATGGCAAGAAGGAGACACTGCTTTGATGTCTATTCATGGGGGTCAAACATGCATCCTGATAAGCAGTTGGCGCCCAGACTCACTAGGCTGAGGCGGATTATGTCACGAGCACATAAAAGCGTGAATATGCCGAGCAACAGTTCGTTTGGAAGACTGGTGAACGGCATCGCATAAGCTTAGTAGAAGAATTTGAATAGAATGAATGGTGGCTGGGAATGCTGAGGTTGATTGGGTATTCACGATGGATTCACGATGGATTGCGGTATAAGTAGAAATAAACTCTGACTCACTGATGACATTGCGTGTAACAAACATACAGGAGTCCGCAGTGACTTATTTCAATTCCACCAGACTGCGCTAAGCAAATAACATAGCCGCCTTGTTAAGACTTGTACATTGTCAATCACTCAATCACTGTTGTGGAAACGACTATATTAATCCTACCTGTACAATCGCTGTGGTACGCTAATGAGTGTGGAATAGAGAACATAATTAGCTCTTACCTCAATCGCTGTTGTGGAAATGACAGAGGACGTAGGCTGCGCACGTCAATTTGACGGATGAAGTAGGCCTGCGCAAGGCGACCCACGTAGCTGCACGTAGCTGCACGTATGCGTTTCCTCGATAGGGGTCGGGGGAGAGTTACCGGATGAGGTAAATGACCAGCCAACCGTGGCACCCGCTCCCGCTAAATGTCGCAAGAGATTCGCAAGAGATTTGCTTTGGATGGGCTACATGAATCAGGAAACAAACATCAATAATAACATACAGTCCCGGGAAATTGCGCTGTATGCATTCCTTATTACACTCTTTAACAACTAAAACACACGACTTGTCGACTGCGTTCTTGAAGGTTGTCAGCGGCAGGGATTCTCCCAGTACAGCAATTAGGTCGTTTGAGTGCCGCCAGTGAGATGACCACATGGGCATGAACCATGATACATCAAGAATAACATACAGCCCCGGGCCATTACGCTGTGTTCCTTATTAATGTCTCTAACAACCAAACCACACAACTTGCGGACTCCACCTAATCTTCACCCATCTCCTCATCGTCCATCTCATCCTCTCCAAGCTCTAACTCGTCCAATTCGTCCTCGTCATCGCTCGGCTCGAACAACTCGAACGTCTCCAGCTGCTCCCTGAACCAGCCTTCATGTGCCATGTCCACATCGTCGTCCTCGCACATGAACAGACGTTTTATTGGAACGCCGGCCTTCTTCCGCTCCTCGATCAGATGCCGCATCTCCTCGCCGGAGACACCGGCCGTCGTCAACGTGTCAAGGTGGGGGAGATAGAAAGCGGGAGGGCTGGCTTTCGAGGAAGGGTCGATGGGTTGCGTGAGCTTCTCGAAGAAGATCTGGTCGAGGGACTCATCGAAGAGCTTGAGGTTGATGCTGCGGAGGTTTCCGAGCTGCTCGTACATCACGTCCGCGGTCGCCTTTGAACAGGGGAATCCGGACAGCTTGAGGTGCTCCAGGCCGCTGAGCAGTGATTTTTTTGAGTCGCCTCCGGGCTCAGGGGAGGCAAGCAGATTCGCGAACGACGAAAAGTCGGCGACTTCGAGGTCAAGAGCCAGGCTGGTGATGTTGGGAGTGCGGACGAACCCGAGGAGGGCGCAGATGTAATCGGGCGGATGATAGGTGAGTACTAGACCACTCAGGCTGGGGATTGTGATGGGGCCGTCAGCGTCCCAGTCGTCGGATTTGCCGCGTGGGCCGGAGACGCAGAGCGTCAGCGTGTCGAGCTCGGGGCTGCCCACCAAGATGGCCTGGAACTCCTGCCAGGTAGGTCGCACATCCTGCGCATGGTATGCGAGATCCAGATCCTTGAGGCCCGTTAGGAAACGGTTCCTCTCCACGGACCAATCGAGGTGCACGCCCCAGAGTACGACTTGCACCATTTTTGGCGCTTCCCCGGAAAACAGCACCGGGAAGGGATCCTTGAATTTAACGGGGACAAAGACGTCGTATTCATCGTCCGCTTCCTCCGCGTCGCCATAATGGTGCAGCTGAAGGACTTCCAGAATGGGTGCAGCAGGTAGGGCGGCCAGGGCGTTTGTGACGATATTCATGTATGAATATTCGTTGACTTCGACCTCGAAGACGCGCCAGCAAGCTGCGTAGGGGGTGATGATATCTAGGATAGAATGGAGATCGCTGTGAGTGAAGAATGGCTCGGGTGGCTTGTCTGCCTCAGCCTCCATTTCAGATTCGGAGGTTTCGGTCTCGGTTTCGCGAGTGCAGTCGATCGTGATTTCGATCGGCTGGCCCTGGGAACGCTCGAGCCATGTTTTGCAGCGCGAGAAAGGGGCAGGCTGGTCGACGAATCTAATCTCACTCCACAATGTAGGAGCTTTGATAGCTGCACCAGATCATTAGCCGAAAAACGCGACAGACAGCCAGTGATTTCACTCACCAACGGTTCTCCAATGAGAGCATACATGCGAAACGAGAACCTGAAAAGGCAGAGTTGTCGTTGGTGTACTGTCTTCGTCTTCGTCGTCTTCGTCCACATCCTCAAACCCATCACCCTCGTCCACATCCTTCTCATCAAAGACAGCCTCATCATCCATGGTCTCCTGGTACATGTCATCCTCCTCCTCCTCTTCGCCCTCTGCGAATGTGCCCAAGTGGAATATATGGGCGAGGAGCTCGTTGGGAAGATCGTTGATTGGACAGCGATCGCCGGATGGTGGAACCCAGGGGTTAGATAGTATTATTTTCCTCAGGTGGGCTGCGAAGTCAAACTTTGTCTGAATCACATTATGAATCCCCATCGCGGGCAAATCGGCAGCCGTAGGGTAAAGTGAAAGTATTTCGTCCACATCCTCCACTGTCGGCTTCCGTGGTGGCATGGCTGGAGCAAAGAAAAGGAAATAGACTCGATAAGAAAAAGCTTTTCAGATCTTTGGCGCGCACGTGAATGGCAGCTGTCAAAACAGGTTAAGCCGTTGAGGCCGAGGCTTCGTCTGCAACCGAAACTTCCACCTTCAACCCACTTCAACGGTACTTTGGCTTCTGCATTTGAACAGCTCGTCCTTCTTGCAGTGATTCTCCTCCTTGAGGCCACGAAGCCCCTGTCACCGGATGCTGTGCACTCTTTGCAATGATCCCCAGCCTGGACCATTCAAATAGCCTGATCCGCAAGCTGAGCGTACTACGTACGAAGCCGCACGATTGCATCCTTGTGATGTCGGGGGGAACTAATAAGCGTGGATCACCCCTGTACCCCACGACAGAGAAGCATACAGTATGATATACGCTGGGAATCTTTTGCTCTAGAAAAGGGCTCCCCGCACGTGTCCATACTTTTTTTTGGCTCCTTCTGTGGAAGTGAAGTCATGAACCACTTAGAGACCGACAATGCCCAAAGCCGACTAATTCAGATCGGCATGCGTCGAAGGGAACTCAAATGTTCCTGTGCCGACTTTTTCTCACTGCCCTCCCTTCCCTCTTACCCTCATGTCCACTCCACGCAGGGGATCCGTCTCTCAGAGGCAACAGAGCCAACCAAAGACCTTCAAGCTCACCGCTAAGGCTCTGCTGTCATTGCCTGTGAGAAATGCGCTCCTGGATCTACTTTTTGTCTTCTTTCTGATGAATTGAAACACAGTATCGTCTTTGCAATCCACCGCCTGCGATTGGAAAGGTCCGATCCTGTGCAGGTGAGCAGCTAGGTGTATGCATTGAGACCTTGCTGACTTCTTTTCTTTTCCCAGTGACGCCTGTCTTCTCAGTCAAGCTAGAGGATGTCTTGAACCGAAAACATCTGCCTCCCCTTGGTTCGCGTTTTATCCTCCAGAATGAGGCCTCGCTTACCGTGCTTTCAGGTCTCAAAGACTTCGAGGAGTGGCTACTTTACGTTGAAAAGTGCCCGGAGAACTTGTGAGCACTGCCATTCTCCGTCTTATCGTCACTAACCGTATCATGCAGGTATTTTGCACTTTGGCTGAAAGAATACACTGTCAAATACAACCAATGGAGCTTGGAATCTAAAGCACGTCGGCCTAGCCTTCCTCCATCACCCACCGCATATCGCGTCGCGTTGCCAGCTGCACCTGCTTCTTCGTCTCTCGCACTTTTCTATACCCGTGCGAAGCAGACCTTCTTTACGCCCAAGTCACCCTACGAACTCAAAATCTCCTCCGACATACTCTCTCCCTTCCACACCTCCAATTTTGGCTCACCGCATCCAGACCCTGCAGTGTTCGCAGAGGTTGCTATCCAGACGCAAACGTTACTCAGAGACAGTCTCAACAGAATGGTGATTGCTGCGTATACGAATGTTGGCAACGATAGAGCTCTTTGTGGAATGATTGGAGGGACCGTGATCATGCTGCTCGGGAGCATTGCCCCCCTTGTCGTGAACTTCTTGTATGGCAGGGATAGGTGGTTGCGCCTGCTTGCAATTCCAAGCCTCTGGCTTGGATTGACTGTTCTCCTTGCCAGTCTGCATGGGGTATGATTCTCGTCTCGCACCCCCACGCTCACCCGCTTACTCCATTTGACTCGCAGGTATGCATGATGGTCTACGTATTCGGAGACCTCCGACAGCTTCGCAAATTCGAATTGTCGAGACCTCCCATCTCTCGCCCTCAACCACTTACCAGCCCGCGCCTTCGGCCTGTCATTTCATCGCCATATGCAACATCGGGGCCTGCCATTCAACCCGTCATTCTGCCCATGGTGATAGCGCATGTGGTACCGCTGCCGCAGACTTCCCACGTCACCATCCCGGAACGCGCAGCCACCCGTGCTCCCTCCCGAGCCCGCACGGTGTCATCCTCATCCTCCAGCTCTGGGTATACTGTTGCGTCATCCAGCGGCTCCTCCTCCGGCACCGAAGGCCACAGCGACGCCCACCACGGCGCGCTCACCATCGAAATTGGGCCTGCATTCTATGATGAACGCCACGTCGAGGGTCCAGCAACGGATTTCTCCTTTTCGAGGCCGCGCAACCACTCCTTCCCCTCCTCCAACCACGCGCTCGGCACGAAAGAAAACCTGACCGTGGACGAGTTCACACCGACCGCGCCGTTCATCCACCCATACGACCCGCTCTGCGATGAGGATTTCGATGCGACGCGCGAGATGACGTCGGAGGAGCGCCAGCTCATGGGTCCATTCGACTTCGACCTGCTGCCGAAGAAGGGGTACAGGTTCCCGGAACGGAGCAGGGCCGGGTCCATAATCGCAGATGACCACGGCGGCCAGCTCCATACCGTCGCTGAGAGAGAAGGGGAAACTGTCGGCGCACCTATGCTCGCTGGTCTGCGGAGTCCCCGGGATATCCTGGGGCGTGCTCAATCACGTTGCAATCAGGGTCGCGTCACAGACAATTTCACCTCGCTGCCCGAGAAGCGCTCGTCACTCTCCATGCCATCGGCCACCCATCCGCGGGCGCCGAGTCCTAGAGACACTGCGGCGCAATTCAAGCGTGTCAACTCGGTCCCGGCGTTTGCATCGCCGTTCACCCGCGTGCTGAACCCCGTTGTGACGCGCGCGCAGTGGGAGATCGTGGTGCGGAGCGCGCTGTTTGCGGGCCTGGCTTGCTGGGCGTTCGTGGGTGCACTTCTGGCTATTCCCGTCCGTCGATGACTGCATGCTTCGTGTATCCCTATTGCCCCATGTACTCATCCCGGCTCACATTCCGCTTAATTCTTGTTGCTCCACTAGATATCGTCACACACTGTTGTCTTCGCATACTGTTCTTGGTCCCATCTTTCCTGTCATTGGCCAACCGAACTCTCAACCACTGGCATTCTCACCTCGGCTGGCACCGTACCACTGCCATCCATACTCATCACATATTCCGCTGCTTCCTCCAAGCTTCCTTTGTACTCTTCTGCTAAACATTTAGTAGTACTTATATTCTCATGGGTGCCATCAGGGCCCCCTTGCATGTCCGTTTACTAGCTCTAGCACACGCACCTGGCGAGTTACTTACAGATAGCTGTCCAATTTGAACATTGTCAGCCCTATGCTTGGTCGGAACATCGCCACCTTATCCGCTTGCTTCCTCAGTGGTGTCCAGCTGAGTAGCCATGCGGTTGCGTCTGCGATAGCATTCGAACTCCCCGAGGGGATTTCCTACCATGACAATATTAATGCTATCGGCAACAACAGAAGTGACTACGCGTCTCTGTTCATTCAGATTACTAAACGGGTTCAACAGATTGAGGTGCATATTATTTTTATCATACTAAGATTTGTTGATCATCAACCTGAGTTTGATGAGGACAGCCTCTGAGCCTCATCGATGTCGCTTCAATATCGCTTGCTACTTTATAATGAAATCATTCACAAGTTAACTACCTTCGAGCACCCACTGGAACAATTATTTGTCGGCTGCTCTTCAAAATAGCCATACTCGATCGCGACATTAGCCTTATGTTCTCTCCTTCACCGCCTTCCTGGGTTCCCCGCCAATTGGCTGGCGAGACGGGCATTAGGTGACTACTGACCGCCACATTGACCATGTGATCACGGTATCGCGTTTTGCGAACATGCGAGTCGACAAGCGCCCAGTTTGCCTCGACTCTGAGTCTTACAACGTGGGCCGGCTTGGACCGATTATACAAATTGGCCTCGCGCCAAGTTCAAACCCTCCAGCCATCTAAGTGTGGACCTGTGGTACTGAAGCATATCCCTTTCCTCAATTTCTGGTTGTCTGCGGATGGCATCTCAAGCGTGAGTTGATCGGTCCAGCCATGAAATCTTCGTCACTGAACTACCTGTGAAATGATAGCACCACAGCAAGATCTTATGAGATCGCTAGTAAGTAGCCACCTCATCTGCTGCAGGGTTGTGTGCTGACCGGTCTCCTAGTCGTCCGGGTGTCTGGTCTCCCGCGACTGCGTTTAGCGCAATCCGTCAAGGCACATGTTCAAGTGGACGCAGGGGGCGTTACGTGGAGGACTCAGGAAGAGAAATGGAAAAAGGGTGGAGAGATTCCCTGGGACGAGAAGAAGATACTGTGAGCGCCTGTCCTAGACTAGGCAGACTGCCACAAGAGGCCACAAGCTCATCTCTTGCTTGGAATGCAGACTGCCCTTGGCCCCCTCAGAGAAGATCACTTTTACTGTGATTCGAGGCCACAGAATCAACAAGTCTTCCGATGTGTCCCAGGGTTTGCTCGAGATCGAGCTGGCCGAGCTACTGCGACTGTCTAATCGTCAGCCTAACGAAGGTAAATTCTAGTAGCTTCATTCCATCCTTGCAGGAACTGATGCTTTGGTCATCTCAGATATTGTCTTGTCGTTACAGCTCAATGGGAAAGAGACTTGCGCGCTGGCTGTCCGGATTATCGAAAGCTCTACCACTGCCGTGAGCAGCACAATGGAGCGCCTAGAGGGCCTGCCCGAAAGGCTGGCAGCACCGGGACCAACAGCAGTTACAGATACCATGAGCGCTGCTGGCGAGGCCGTCAGTGCCGTTGTGCAATCGGATCTCGTAGGATCCTTTGAGACGCTCGTGAATAAAATGGGCATTCTGGTGAAGATCGCGGACGAGATAGCCAAGGTGCGTACGCAAGTCTGTTGCATCTTACCAATCTCATCGTTCTACAGATACATCCCTGGGTGAATCTAGCTTGGAACGTGCTCTCAGTCGGTCTCAAGGTTAGTCGACTCTCGTTGGGCTGCAGTGCACACTTTGAGCTCCCGTGACAGTTGGTGAAAGCGCAGCAAGATCGCGACCACAAGATCGCAGCTCTCGTTGAGACCATGCAGTACCTATACTCCATCATCGTCGGCTCGGAGAACTTGCAGGACGAGCGGCTACAGGACGTTCTAAATCGAATCTTGAAGCAGACAGTTGTCTGCGGTTTCTTCATACAAGAGTATGCTCGTGGCCATACATTTGCAGGTCCGTGAGATGATGGAAGCGGGTGTAGCTGCTTGACTGATCATCATTATCATGCAACAGTGAAAGCAATCACAGAGACCTTTTCCAGCACGGATGGGACGGTTTCTCAATATGAAGCGACATTTAAGCAACTACGGGAAGAATACACGGGCCGCATTGCTACCCAGACGGCGGTGGTTACATCCAAGACTGCCACGACGGTCGATGCCATCAGTGCGTTGCCTTGTCAGTCGCTTGAATCATCAACTAACTCGTCATGAAGGATTCGACCAGGTCATGGACAAGTTGAGACCCGCCGTCATGGACGAGAGCAAGTGCGGTGAATGTCTCCCCGACACTCGACTAGGCTATCAAGTCTATCATGGAGTGGTTTTCGAGCGATTCAGAAGGCCAGGAGGGTGCGATGTGGGTGCATGGAGTGGCAGGGGCGGGAAAGAGCACCCTATCGACTACGGCCGCCCGAATGATGCGTGACCTCGACCTATTGGGCGCTTTCTTTTTCTTCAACCGCGACCTTCCAGAATGGAACGCCTCGACACTCATTCGAACACTCGCCTATCAGCTGGCTGAATTCGATTCAGTCATTGGCGCCAGAATCGAACAAATTATCAGGGGCACGCCCAACATCGCAAACATGACCCTCGCCGTGCAGTTCTCGAAATTGCTGAGCGTGACAGCCTTGGGGGATGTCCCTTGGTCAAGGGGTCCTGTTTTGGTGGTCATTGATGCTCTAGACGAGGCAGGCAGTGTGACGGAGCGGGCGGACCTGATGCGAGTCCTCTCCAAGGGTGTTTCAACGCTACCCTGGTTCTTGCGGCTTCTAATCATCAGTCGCCCTGAACTGGACATTTCGGTCAATTTTCAACCTTCCGCTATGCGACGGCACGAACTGAGGGTAGACTCTCCGGCGAGTCGGGCAGATGTAACTGCATTCATTCAAAATCGATTTAACGAAACACGGGCGCGCAACACCTATCTAACCAAGGCTCTACACGACTGGCCTACCGGTGGTGACATTGATGCCCTGGCCACTTTGGCTGGAGGCCATTTCATTTGGGCGCAGACCGCGTGTCAATTGATAGACGAGAGCCATGATCCCCAGGAGACTAGTGACGAGCTCATCAAGCACCAGTCTACTGGCCAGTCCATTGAGTCGTTTGAGAGCCTGCACCGACTGTACAAGACAGCCCTTCTATCCGCGGGTAAATGGCAAAACCCATCCGCTGCCGCCGACTTCCGAGACATTCTCGGTGTGGTCGTATGCGCTCAAGTGCCACTCTCATGTGTCTTGATAGACTCTCTTCTTTCCCCGCCACTCCCTCCACTTCAACGGCGTCTACCTTCTTTACACACAGTGTCACGATTTGGGAGTGTTCTCAATTGGAGTGACACAGGGCCGATCCGTTTTCTCCATACATCCTTTTACGACTACCTCACGATCCACGCCCGAGCTGAACCATGGACCATTGATGTCAAGGCATGCAACGCACAGCTTGCCGAAGCGTGCATCTTGCTGCTAGACCAGGAGTTGCGAGAAAACATCTGCGACCTGGTGCTCTCGCGGCCTGTACAGAACGAATCACTATCGGAACCCGTCGCATATGCGTCCAAGTTCTGGATCGAGCACGTCTGCTTGATAACAGATGCATCCGAGGATCTCGCATGTGTGGTATATCAGTTCATGTGCAAACACTTGTTGCATTGGATAGAGGCTCTTACCGTCGTGAAGGCATTTAATGTTGTCATGCGGTCGCTCATAATGCTCCTCAAGTGGACCCAGGTATGTCTCTACCAACACTCTTGCACAGAGAGCTGAACTGCATGACCCAGAAATACTTTCCTAGTAGCAAACTGTACCATCTCGTGCACGATGCCCATCGCTTTGCGCAGTACTTTGTGAATACCATCACCGAGCATCCGTTGCTCATCTATGCCAGTGCGGTGCCATTCACTCCCCACGACACACTTGTATACAAAACCTGCCATGATAGCAAAATGCCACATGTTCTGTCCGGCATTGAGCCGACATGGCCTCCTTTGCTACAGGTCTTAATTGGCCATGATGCCAGTATACGGTCCGTTGCATTCTCACCCGACGGCACCAAAATCGTCTCGGGGTCGGCGGACAAGACCGTGCGGGTGTGGGATGCCATCACCGGACAAGCGGCCCTCCCACCACTTGAAGGCCATGACGGCCAAGTGTGGTCTGTTTCCTTCTCACCAGATGGATCCAAAATTGTCTCGGGGTCGCAAGACAAGACTGTACGGGTGTGGGATGCCGTCACCGGACAAGCAGCCCTCCCGCCACTGGAAGGCCATGAGGGATGGGTGTTGTCTGTTTCTTTCTCCCCAAATGGATCCAAGATTGTCTCGGGGTCTTCAGACAAGACCGTGCGGGTGTGGGATGCTGTCACTGGACAAGCAGCCCTCCCACCACTTGAAGGCCATGACGACCAAGTGTGGTCTGTTTCCTTCTCACCAGATGCATCCAAGATTGTCTCGGGGTCGGATGACAAGACCGTGCGGGTGTGGGATGCCATGACCGGACAAGCAGCCCTCCCACCGCTTGAAGGCCACGAGGGTGGGGTGAACTCTGTTGCATTCTCACCGGATGGCATCAAGATTGTCTCGGGGTCAGATGACAAGACCGTGCGGGTGTGGGATGCTGTCACTGGACAAGCAACCCTCCCACCACTTGAAGGCCACGAGAACAGGGTGTGGTCTGTTTCCTTCTCACCCGACAAATCCATGATTGTCTCGGGGTCGGTGGATAAGACCGTGCGGGTGTGGGATGCCATCACCGGACAAGCAGCCCTCCCGCCACTGCAAGGCCATGAGAATGCGGTCCATTCCGTTTCTTTCTCACCGGATGGCACCAAAATTGTCTCGGGGTCGGATGACGGGACTGTGCGGGTGTGGGATGCCATCACCGGGCAAGCAGCCCTCCCGCCACTGCAAGGCCACGAGTATGCGGTCAATTCTGTTTCCTTCTCACCGGATGGCACCAAAATTGTCTCTGGGTCGGATGACCAGACTGTGCGGGTGTGGGATGCCATCACCGGCCAAGCAGGCCTCCCGCCACTTGAAGGTCACGAGGACAGGGTGTGGGTGGTTTCCTTCTCACCGGATGGTTCCAAGATTGTCTCGGCGGACAAGACTGTGCGGGTGTGGGATGCCATCACCGGACAAGCAGCCCTCCCGCCACTGCAAGGCCATGAGGATGAGGTCAATTCTGTTTCCTTCTCACTGGATGGCACCAAAATTGTCTCGGGGTCGGATGACGGGACTGTGAGGGTGTGGGATGCCATCACCGGACAAGCTGCCCTCCCGCCACTTGAAGGCCACGATAAAAGGGTGTGGTCTGTTTCCTTCTCACCGGATGGCACCAAGATTGTCTCGGGGTCGGCGGACGAGACCGTGCGGGTGTGGGATACCATCACCGGACGAGCAGCCCTCCCGCCACTGCAAGGCCATGAGGATGTGGTCAGATCTGTTTCCTTCTCACCCGATGGATCCAAGATTGTCTCTGTGGATGATGAGAAGACCACGCGGGTGTGGGATACGGTCACTGGCCAGCAGCTAAACGAACAACATCCCAGTGCTCAGATTCCCCGTCATACCAATCATGACAAGGCCCAGATAATATTGAGCTTGAACGAGCAAGGCTACTTCACAGACAGTAGCTCAGGGCAATGTCTAGGCAAGGTACCAGTAGGCTTCACTTTCCAGGACCCACAGTGCTATCAATCCCGTTGTGTTGTATGGAAAACGACACATACAGGCCGTTATATCCCAGTGATACTTTGTTTTCCTCAACTGTAACAATTGATGCCTCGCATACCCTGCTCCATCGTGTAATTCGAGGCCTACATACTTTATCTATCCAATACTTGAAGCTGCCCACGATGTTGATACTGTTTAATCCTTATTGCGATGACTTGTTGTAAGCTGCATGTTGCCGTCTCACAGCTGCGCCGAGTACAGCAGAATTATGATATTTTAAGATCCCGTACATGGGTCCCAGCAGTAACCATCACATTGTTCCGACTAATGGCTCTCTTTACATTCAAAAAACACGGCCTTTGTCCGGTACATCCCAAACCAAGGAACCCGAGCACTGAAAACTTATGAGTCGGTGGTTAGTGATGACACGGCGGGTTCGAAATTGACGAATCGCGAAACTCACGAGTTGGTGCAGGGATATGTATCCTTATGTGCCGACCCCGCCTAGACGGACTTTGTTCCATCTGCATTGGGATACTGGCATGTCTCCGTGAGTCCGTGGGCTTGGGAAGGTATGTGTGAGGTGGCTCGTTGGCAAGTGCAGTAGCAAGCTGACGTCTGAAACAGCAGCATACGGTAGCAAATCAGAGACCGTCTGGCTTGGGCAAAAGCTTGCAAGTAAACATTACACACCTGTGCTAGTATTGCGCGTATTTGTTCTGACTTGCGCATCATTGGAGGATGCCAGATGGCCCGTAAATGAGCTGGGCGCGACGGATGGATGAGCTTCGAAGCATATCGTAGATTAGAGGAACACCCACCGCTCTCCGGCGAACGGCAGGTGTGTGATGCGGAAGAACGCGGCCAGTTTTGACGAGCAGCGCAGATTAACATATAGTCACGGACGATCCGTGAACAGTAGCTTAAGAGCTGGGCGTCGAAGGAATCCACAAGCAGATGCAGACTGAGGGCACTCAAAGCCTAGGGTTCTCGTAGTTTGCTACTTGGGGCACCTGGTTGTCATCTCTGTGCGCCTGGCGCAGGAATGTAAATTGAACGCGTCTTCCACACATCCATGAACTCCACACGGTGGAAGGCGATGGAGGGAAACACGGGCAGGTGAGTGTCCAGTGCTGCAAAGGATAATCGGTGCTAGCGATGCTGGAATTTGAATTTGCGCTTGACGACTGGACAGTGTCTATTATACTCGGAGCGTTAGAATAATTTAGTCTATACTCAAGCCGAGGACTGACGACTCACGAAGATGTCTCGTTTAGGAGGGTGCATACTAGCGAATGGCATGAGCTGCCGTGACGGGCTGCCTTCTTATAGGCGCAGCTCCCATCCCTCGCCGGCTGCAGTGAGGCACTGGCACCGTGTAAGACTCCCAGTTCTTGAGAGCGTCATGTGTGGAAAGGAAAATTGGCGGGTGCACGTGTACGTTGGCGTCTTGGAGGTTAACATACAACATCGAACAGTAGGCAGCTTTTAAGAGGCTCGGGTGTCTGAGTGGACGGACGCGCAGCATTTTGACTCGACATGTTAGGCCTTTTCCATTGATAGAGGTGGATTAGATGTCTACAGACGAGCTGTGCGTGAAGAATGGGTGAGCTTTGACGTAGAGCACAGTTGACAAACACTCACCGATGTCTAGCGAGTGGCGAGAGCGGCGTTGAAGGCAGTCACAAGAAGCCGCAGAGCGAGGTCGCTTGAAGTCGGGGGTCTCTTCAAGTAGATTTCAAGTTGGACGCTTGACTGATATTTCTAGAAGCAAACTGGGCGCGATGAGCTTCGAAGGAAAGGATAGCACAGACTCGACGAATACTCACCAATGTCTGCGAGCGTGATGCTGCGTAAAGGAGTCGTTTTCTCATCGCCGCAACTTTGCACATGCGATGGTGGCTTGGTTGCGATCCATAGATTCGCACAAATCTGTGTCCAAAGTACCGAAGGACATATCCCCGCCGCGCCAGCCCAGATAGCAGTAGAGCGTAACGAGCTAGTAGGTTGCGTACACGCATACATATCCGTGGTCTTGCATCGTCGAGGGAGGTCGAGCGAATTGGAATCGGCATGGGCATGGGCGCGGACCTTGCGTAGTCAGAGAAAGTTCAGTATCTGGAAGAGGACCGAGTTCAAGACTCAAGCTTGAATCGTACATACCGATTCTGGATTCTGGATGTCTTCATAGCGTCTCTGTGCCGCCGGGAGCACCATAAAGTGAAGAGCTGGCCAGTAATCGAGTGATGGTCTTGGACGAGTCGGCAGGGTGTAAGAAAGCGCCAATGGGATGAATTTCGGGCGACGGAGCTAGTTTTCCCCAAGGGGCGATCATGGCTGCAGCTGGAAATAATGTAGGCCCCCTAAGGCCTTAAGCTTCAAGTATGTCGCAGTCAAGCAGAGTCGAACAGATTGAACAGCCAGCAGAAATTCACTCACAGTGCCGGCAGCTAACATCATAACGTGACACATCGCGAGCCCGGCAACAGCTGACATCAGACCTTAAAATCAGTGACATGGGACTTGCGATCGCTGAGGATCGCTACCCTAAATGTATCCCTTCCCTCGCCGCTAAGGAGCTCGCCAGGCTCATCATGGAACTCGCAGCCCTTCCCAACGCCCAGCAAGGCTTGATCTAGCGGAAATAAAGACGTCTTTCGCCAAGCTGGGCAGAGCGAGGAAAAGATGAACGAGTGCACGCGCAGGCTGGAGTACGTGCAGGAAGACGATGTGCGCTGAATGGTAGGATAACCGAGGGTCAGGAATGGCAAGCCAGCTCGATCCAACAATACCTCGACGAGACAGCCACAACTCCTCGCTCAACGTCATCAACTCCTCTCGCGACGCCCAAACGGTCGCTGCCAGCCCGCGATTTTCGCGCTCCAAGCCACTATCACGCGCTCGTCCGCCAAGTTCTCTGCGCAAGCCTCGCAGGGCTGACGCTGCGTGTCGACCTGAATGCGTGCGTAACCTCACTGGGCACTCAACTCGACAGTGTGTGGTCGCCGTCCGCCATGCTGTCCCCGGCTGCACCCCCTGTCGCGCCCAAACCCGCGGTCACGATGGCGCTGCCTGCACGCCCGCCTCGTATGCCTACAGCACCTGCCCCACTCGCTGCCTTCGCTGCCCTGCCTCCCCAGTCGACTCAAGCCCCTCGCGGCGTGTACACTCGTCCGGTGGAGCCCACATCGGCTCGAGACGACACCCAGCCTAACAACTCGTACAAGCGCGCACGTTCCCTTCAGCTAACGACCGCCTACGCCGACCAATGTCGCTACGTCGAAATCCCCCCGCGCCTATCCACCCAGGTCTCCAACGCTGGCGCGATGATGATCTCATCGTTGAGAGTGGCGTATCGCCAGAGGACATTGTGCCCTATTTTATCGCGCCCATGCCCCCCTCCGACTTCTCGTACTCAAGGGATGCCGTCTCGTCGGTTCAGGAGGGGCTCTGTATTCGGGTCAACTTCGTGTCCACCCGCACGGTGAAGCCTATCGTCTCCCGGTGGCTCGTGTAACCCGCTTTCCGGCACAAACGAGATGCCCACGCTCCACTGGGCGTCTCCTCGTGACGTACAGCCAACTCTTTGGTTCGAACGCGGGTCGGTGCATCGCCCTCCGGGTTTCCAATCTCGTCATTCCTACAACTTTACGCGCCCCCGTGCTCCCTTCAGCGTGTAATATAACACGCTCTTCACCGTGTTTACGTGCTTCTGATTGGTTTCTCCCTTCGCCAGTCATTGCCGCCCCACTTACTATCCACATACCGTCACTGCCTGCTTTGTACACTACTCGTGTGGTAGTTACATCTGCAATTGTAGCTGATTTTGGCTCTATTCCGCCCCCGCGACACGCCAAATACACAGAAGCTTCGGATTTTATCTTGGAATGTACATGACGCGGGAAACCGTGATACGGAGCGCACTGTTGGCGGGTTTGGCTTGCTGGGGGTTCGTGGGTGCACTGCTTGCCATTCCTGCTCGTTGATGACCGCACACTTCGTGCATCTCTATCGCTCCGTATACTCATCCCAGCTCACAGTTTCACTTAATTCTTGTTGTTCCAGTGTCCACTACTAGTAGGTATCCGAGTCATCACACTGATTTCTTCGCATAATCGTCTTGGTCCCGATTGGCCAACCGAACTCTAAACCCCTGGCTTTCTCGTCTCAGCTGGCATCGCACCTCGTGCCATTAATATTCGTGCCATCGACACTCATGAGTGAGTCATTACATATTCCACCGCTTCCTCCGACTCCTTCCTCTGCACTCTCTTGCTAAATAGTAAAAATGTGGTCATCCGAGCTTTCGGGCTTTTGGCCTTGGAACGCCAAACTTTGGGTGTCATTTACCCCGTAAGCCCCTTGAATCGTCACTCCCCTAGCCTTTGGGTGGACCGTGGCAAACGGGGTGCTAAAATGACATCTTAATCTGATCAGCCTCTTGACATTGCCCACAGTGCAGGGTCAATCACACCACGGGCGGGCATTGATCTGATCGAGAACATCGTCTCTCCCTTCACAATCACCTACAATCACGATATTTCTTTGGAAACATGGGCCAAAAATACCTAAGGCTGTGTCAGGGTACGTGGTCTGCAACCACGTGCACCCTGAAACCACCTCAAAATAACCTTCTTCTTGAATCAAGATTCCCTATCAGAGCCTATCGAGGACTCTCAATCTTCGCTTCTAAAATTCAATACATTCACGGTCGGTTGCCACAGCTCTGGATCGCCCATAATTGCATGTCCTGAAGCAAATATGGCACCCGTCGAGCCGCGGACCAGGTACGTGGTCTACGCGAAGTGTGCAGACGAATTGTACAAGTAGTGCGAGAATGAAACACGACGATCCGCCATTTTTTCGTATCTGCCCTCATCCTGGACTTGGATTCCGCCCGTATCCCAAGTTGCCGTATCCTCAAATTCAGACACCCATAGTCAAGCGTATAACTTGCTGTGCTGAGTGCGGCCTTAATAACCCTCTGACCACCACTCGAGAGCTAATCGCGCATGTGAACCTCCGTTCAGGTCTCCGCCTAAGAAACCATGAAGGACAGCAGCAGCAGCCGACAGCAAGAAGGCTTATCATGTGCCGAGTGTCGAAGGTAAGTATGCTTCAAGCCCGTATGAGTCGCAATCCGGCTAACCATTCCCAGGTCCAAAATCAAATGCGACAGGCGAGTCGCATGTACACTAATAGCAATGCTGCTCACTCACTGCCTCGCTTCCTGCTTGCAGGATGTTTCCCTGCCAAGCCTGCATTCGCCGCGGATGTAGTAACGTTTGCCCCACAGGTGGTCATTTTCTTCGTTGACTCGCCAGACCCCAATCTGATCTGCACAACCATGAACCAGGGACGATGGTCCCCACGAAGGGCCCCCAAGGCAAAGAGTGGGTTTTCTGTACGCGTCGAGCTGTCGTACTTTAACATTAAGGGTTCGGCGATTTCAGGGCTCTCACAGCAAAGATCCAGGACATGAGTGAAAAGGTCAAAGCAGGGAATGTGCGACTAAAAATGTTACAGGAGGCTTCACACACCCAGTCTGGCTCTCACGCATCGGAAAATCTGGAAATCTACGACGAAGGCTTGGATGGACTGGCGGATGCTGTTGGGCTGCTTACTATCGGCCAAGGCGGCAAAGCAACATTTCACGGAGAAACCGCCAGCTCGGAGGTGAATGCTTCCCACCCACCCACATTACCTTCCGCTCTAATACTTTCTCTCAGTATCTAGAAGCGCTAGCGAAACCCGATGTCAGTACACCCTACCCGTCTCGTCATACTCACGCTCATAAGTGCACAGGATGACGACCATAATTGGAACATTCGCGACCCTGTCTGTCTAGGGATGCCTCCCGAGATCATCAAGCTGTTCAACAGTTTCCCGATGGGACTCTCAAACTGCCCATACGACAGCTCTCACTTTACCAGGTTCCTGCCGGGCGTAAATCGGGCTCTGGAACTGGCGGAAATTTACTATCGTCATGTCGGCTGGATGTGAGCCACTCGCTTCAGCCTTGTTCCAATCTGGCTTGACTGAAATCGGGACCAGGTACGACCCAGTCGTCCAAGATGACTTGATGAACTCTATAATCCTCCCGTTGTATGCGTCCTCCGAATACGCATCGGTAGATGCAATTCATCCGCACCGGCTATCTGTTTTCTTTACAGTGTTAGCGTCGGGCGCGTTCTGGGAAGACCACCCCACTGCGAAGGTTTTGGCGCATCAATACCATACGCTTGCTCGCGCCGCACTTTCTCTCAAGTCCATTATTCGCGAGGCAAGCAGTGCGAGTGTACAGGCGCTTTTCACAATCATCCGTTTCCTACACTTTTCGGATGCCAACGCAGGCGAAGAAAGGTGGCTCTTGGGAGGCGTCTGCGTCAGGATTGCTCAAATAGTATGTCATTCTCTTTTCAGTCGAGAGTTCGGTTCGCTGATGCTGGCTAGATCGGTCTTCGTGAGCATTTCGTATATGTGCAACTCAACGATCGCTGACTAATCGTAAACATAGAGCGGGACTGCGCTGATTGGGGATTAGATAAAGAAGAGATCCAAAGGCGCCGCGTTATTTTCTGGGAATTCTTCGTCTACGACCTGTGGACGGTCAGCCGTGTTGTTATCTGAATTCATCCGCTTTTGCAGCTCACACTATGGCAAAGAGCATTGTTGCTGGGCGTCCGCATTCGATAAATCTTTGGCAAAGTGACTGCCGCTTTCCTGAGGTCGTGGGGCTTGGTTCCGCACCATCCGGTGCGGCAGATATCCGATGTAAGTAACAAATCCAAATTCCGACGGGATGCACAGAAGCTTACTATTGCTTTCGCTAATGTAGTTCACGCATGGAATTTCCGTTTCTCAGCCTCGTGTGTTGAGCCCTCCGCCCAACACGCTTTCAGCATGCGGAGCTCATCGTACGAAGCGCTGATGGCATTGGACACGAAGATTCGCGAATTCCACGTCCCTGATCATCTGAAGTGCCCTTCGCACCCCTCCGAGACTGCCCATACTTGGTCATCTGACCTCGGAAGGGCGTTGGACCAGCACAGCACCCTGATGGTACGCGAAAGTAGTAAGTTTTAACGCGACGACGTCTAGTTATGTATCTCACTTGCCCCATATCCAGATGTATTATACATTCACCGAGGCTATTTCGTGCAAGCAATTCGTGCGGAGCCGCTCGATCCTCTAAGCCATCAGTTTGGACGTTCGGTATTAGCAGCATACAACAGCGCCCTCCGCTTGATGTATGGGATCAGAGGCCTGTATACTGCCCACCGTGAGCTGACTAGTCGTTTGTGGCATCTGTGGTCACAAAATTTCTCGGCTTGTGTAAGCATAAGTGTTGGAGAAGATATGTATCATTGCTCATCATTTGCAGATCGTGCTCGGAATTTTGGTGATAGAGAGCCCGGGATGCTCGCTAGCGCAGGACGCACTGAAAGAGATGGAACACGCTGTTCCGTTCTACGAAATGGCTACGAGCTTGTGTCGCCCGCCGTCTACCATGGTGAGTTTGGTCACAGATTATCGCCTATGATGCGCTCATTTTTTTCCACAGGACACGCTGCAAAACTTGCTGAAGCGGGCACAGGAGTCGTTTTCTGCCTTTCATTTTCAAAGCCCTGCAGGCCGTGATATGTCGGAGAGCGGCAAGCAACCTTCCCATCCGACTGACTCAACTCTTCTGGGTGGCCACAGCGAACTCCCCGGTTTGTATACCTCGCATCGTGCTTCCACCTCCGCCACCCACCCAGCCGCTGCTGAGGTCACCATCTACGAGAATGTGTTTCAGCAGCCCATGGCACTACCCCACGCTGGCACAGATGGCGCTCTCAGGCGAGACTTTCCTCTGGAAAATTCCGAGCCAGTGGCCCATTTCCCCGATCCATTCAACTATATGCATGTCGGTGCATCTCCGAGTCAGCCACCTTCCAGCAGGTGCCATACCTCTGAGAATACCTTTTTGGAATCAGAAGTATACACCGAGAATCCAGCTCAGTATCTCAACTACCACGCTTCTGCAAAGGCGGCCTTCAGTGTTCCTGGAGAGCCTGGATTTCAAAATCAGAACGATTTATGGACTGAATATATAAGCAACTTCATGCACGCGCCTTCGCACTCGCGATCTTGAACCATAATACGGCGGGCTTGCTCTTGATGTTCCCATACATTTATACATCGTTCACATTGCTATTTAATACTGCTCTTTGTGTATTCCTCGTATCGCCAGGATACACACCATGTAATACAATGTTTATGCAAATCAGACGGATTGTAAAACTAAATAATGCAACGGCACTCATTATTTGCGTGGCAACGGGAGATTCCAGTACGGCCATAGATCTAAATAATAAATACAGCTTGAATAGTAGGTCGCGTCCACAATTCGTAAACTAACCGCGCTTGCACTCTTTGGTAGGCCCAATTGAATGACCACCAATGACCGGCCACATGGTCCGTGCGCACGGAGTATAAAGACGCGTCCAGTCCGAATTGAAATCTTTACCACTCTGGCCTTTTGGGTACGTCGCAATTTGCTCTCATCCTCCCTGCAATTTACTAACCGCTTCTCCTCCACAGCTTAGATCAAGTGTAGTATCTGTTCTTAATAGTTTAACCACTATTATGAGGGCACCGCCCTCATTCTTGGTTATCTTATTTTTGCCGCCCTTGTCCTCCTGTGCTCTGCTTGCAACACGGGGGGCGTGATGACCTTGGTACTGCACTACCGCCTTGTGTCGTCGGGGGATCTTCTCTTTCTTTTTGCCATGTCTCTGTTAACGGGCCAGTTGGTTCGTGGTGGAACATGGCAAATGGACAGTGATGGACTTCAGTGTTATGGTAGTAACTTAAGCTCGGGGGGATTTATGTAGACTCCTTGCCATTTGCTAGGGAGTAATCAAAACGGATTATCGTGAACCGTTTGCCAGTCCTGCATCTCGTATCTCCCTTCCCAATACCCCGAACCCCCACGTACGTGTATTCTGATTAATTCCGCAACCTTGTGTTCTTTTGATTTTCTCGCAGACTGGCGTCGGTGTGGCGGTATGCGCTTGTTTGGCCTATGGAGAGCACGGATATTTTGTTCTCGCAAGCGGCCGTCGCGTCGCCTGCGTGTATGAATGAAAAACAGGATTAGGGTATAGCGTGCTGGGAGATTTCTGAGTGATACATCGCCGGCTTTGTCAGGTCGATCATTGTCGCCCTGGCATCACATAAGTATGCATGTTTTGCAGCTTTCACTGCAATCAGCTCACTGGGGACGGGGTCACAAAACCCAGAGTCTGAGAGGCTGATGAAGAAATGACGACCTCCTCTAGAAGCTTAAGTAGATCTAGATCTTACTGCATGATTGTTCGGGAGCACGCGTGATTCGTGAAGATCGAAAATGGCAGCAGTTCACATATGTAGGGTTTTTTTTTTTCAAAGATGCTTTCTCGAAATGAAAGAGAACTAGTGATATATGTATGTGTGAAGTCTAAAGATCTTGCGCATCGGGTGAGCGTCAGACAAGAGATCACGCGGGAAGTGTCTTGTTGAACCAAGTGACGGTCTGCTCGAACGCCTGTTCGTAGCCCTCCTTCACTTCGGGAATGTTCAAGTTGGGTCGGCAAGCGAATCCATGCGCAGTCCCTGTACACACACGATTAGGGAGAGTCGAGGGGCATCGTTAAACCATGCGTACCTTTGTAGTCTTTGAACTCGTTCTCCACATAGTCCTCCTTCCCCTCCCGTCCCCGGAAGACGGCTTCAGCCTCCTGGCGAAGCGCAGGGCCGAAGCTCATATCATCTATAGGTCCATGTGGTTGTCAGCAGTGCAGCATGTATTTGCATGGGCTCTGCGGCGTACCTTCTGCACAGGCCCAGGCAGCGGGGACCTTGATGGCTTTGATTTGGTTGATTGTAATTGAACCGGGGTGGCATATGACGAGGCTGTTCGCTAGCGAGGGGTCACAGCCAATACGGACGCAGACCATGTCTTCCCAGCAATAGCTGCAGATAAAACTGGTTAGATGCTGCCCAAGGGGTAGTCTATGGATGGCCGTACCCAACAGCGCCGACTGTCTCGTACTGCTTCTCTTCTCGAATTTTCTTGATAAACTGCGCAACTCGTGTCAACGCTTATCAATATCATCAGTACTAAGTAACTTACTGCAGTAGCGCGGGTTTCAGAGACTGCAGGACGGTTGGCGTAGAAGGCGAATATCCGAGTGATCATCTTGAAGAAGACTTGAAGCTTCTGGGAAAGCGTCATGACCACTCCAGCTCGGTCGGGCATGAGAGGCTCCAGCTCCTCTGCGGTCAAAATCGGTTTGCCTATACACACAAGCCGATCAATGGATGCAGCCGCTGAACCACTGAACCACGCACCATCAAACAAGTCAGGAATCCATACATCGCAAGACAGTTTTTGGGCCAGCTCGTCTGCCATGATCTTGCTGTTCTTGAGAGGCAGGCCGAATATGTCTGTGAGGTACACGACCGCGCGTTTGGTGTATCCCTCCGGCCCTTTGGCCAAGTAGGCTCCATTGAATTCGGGAATGATAGACCCAGTGGGCTCGCCGGGGAGCTCGTATCCCTTTTTGCAGTTATCACAGGAGGCCATGGTAGAGTTAGACAAGGGGTTGTTGGGTTAAGAAATGAACGATGTCCATTAATATTGCCATGATGTCAATTTATAGACGACTGTCAGTGTAAACGCCAAACCCGACGGAATCGGGTACAGTAGGCCAGAGTAGGCCCTGAGTAATTGTCCTACGTGATATATTGATAGCTGATGATCGATGATCGGCCGATCTCAGCGCTAAGGGACCGAAAACCCGAGCCGCAGTAATATTGGCTCCACGTGCCCCCGGGCCTGTCAGCATTCGAAAGCATTTGAATACGAATGCTGTATCATTACGACCTTAGGTTCGGCCTGATTTCTTGTGACCGAGGACTTTGGTAAGTTCACATGTTCGGATGGACTTCTGACGTGGGACAAACTTTCCTTAGGTTCAAAACGAGATCCAAAATAGCAATTCGCCAGGCTTTTGGGTGGCTCGGGCGAGACTCGGGGGCGAAAAATATGTCACAAATGATGTTCATGGCAGATTTTCGCGTGACTGTCACGCGAAATAGGCTCAGTTCAGAAGGCCTTGGGACAGGCGACGAACTTAAGGTCGTAATGATACAGTACTGAGATGCTGGTTGCAATTGGACTTGTCTATGTCGCTTGAAGTCATAATATCCCTTTGGTATCCCTGGTTCTTGCAGCCGTTGTCGCGTACTATAGTGTGCTGTTCGGCCGCTCCGAGTCGAAGGATCCCGGCGCTCCTTTGCCTCCCAGCCCAAAGGGATACCCCGTCTTAGGAAACCTTCTCGACCAGCCGAGCGATGGTAGCGATGGTAAACCATGGGTGACTTATCGAAACTAAGGTCGCGTTGAACATGGTGAGTAGTTGAAGCTATTCGCTCCTAATGGTTCACTCGCACCCACTCACACCATATATTGTACAGCCTCGGATGTGATTTATATGAACATAGTGGGCCAGTCGATCGTAGATTTGTTCGAAAAACGGTCGAATTTGTCCTCGAGCAGGTGAGCAGGTCCGACCCCGCTCTAGCCTTAAACTGACTGCAGTATGCAGACCTTTACGGTGTAAGCTTGCGCTTACTAACAGACTGATTCCGGACCGCGATTGACAGATACTGACACGATCGCGTGCGTTGTGGCACGCGGAAGTATTCATATTTATATCTATTTGTTTCTAGAACTATATAAGTTCTCGAGACGCATATTCTATTCCTTTAGCACTTGCTCTTCCTTGTATTCTTATCGCTTAGACCTCTAGAATCATAAACTTGTCTTATTATCATTTCTCGTCCCTTCTCCTACTCGAGCTTCCGCTCGTCTCTTCCCGCTAGTGTTCTCTGCCTTCGGGCAAGGTTCCACTTTTTTGATAATATCGACTAGGTTAGTCGCTGTTACGTTTTTCTTGTCAAACACGATCACAGATCGTAGTTCGACTAACCGCCGATCTTTCTGATCCCGCCGTAACCGACGCCGCCGTTGTACCTGGTCAACGCTCGCGTTGACCCCTCTGTCGCCGATCCGAACCGTGCTGACTGCTGTTGCCGTTACAGACGCAAACAGAAGCCGCTGTCGTCTACCGTCGTTCATCCTGTCTCGCACTCCCTCTACCCCGATCTCTCTCCTCACGCGAAGCAGGAAGAAGGCAGCTGTACAGTCAGCGTCCGTCTCACCGCTCTCGTCACTACCCGAAGAAGACGACATCCACAACGAGTCGCAGGCTCCGAACAGCTCCTCTATCGTGCGAAACGGATCCTCTACCGGCGTCTCAACCATCAACAGCGCGCATATACGCACGTTAAGCGTCGAGAAAATCGATTCCTCTGATTCCGACTCCTCCCCCGCATACATCCTTCCTTCCTCCACAATGGCTCCGTCCGTCAAACGCCTCGCTACCGTCCTCAATACCGATCAGCAGAACAAGCCTCCCATGATCACGGAGGGCGATCTTACACCGGAAATCTGCAGCCAAATCGAGAAGGCTTTCAATGCCTTTTTCGTACACAAAGACGTGGGCGAAGACAAGCAGATCGCGCGCGTGTTCTTCGCGTTTCAAGACGTCCGCATTGAAGAATGGCTCTCGGTCCACCGCGACGATCTCCTGAAGCTGAGCTTCAAGGATTTCATGACCGCTCTGCGCAAAGCGCACCTCCCGGTCGGTTGGGAAAACAAGTTGAAGACTTCGATACTTTCCATGCGACAGGGCGATCAATCCTTCATCAACTGGTATCATTCCATGGCGGCTCGAAACATTCTACTGAGGAGTACGACGTACCATCTATCTCAGACACAGATCAGGGACCAGCTCGATGCGAACATGACTGAGGAACTGGCGACGCTGGTCGAGTACGAAAAGGTCGCTGCTCAAACAGACTTCGACACATACCTCTTCGACGTGCGACGGATCGACGATCACATAGTCGCTAAACGCCTAGCGGCAAAGGCCCGGTCGTCGCGCCCTCCCTTCGGAGAGCCCTCCAGAAACGTCAATGCCTCGTCCACCACAGCTCCGACCTCTTCCGCCCCCGCATACATCCCTTCCGCTTCGAACGCCTCTCGCTCCGACCGCCCCATTAAGCTATCCGACAACGAGAAAGAACTACTGGCGGCTAACAACGGCTGCTTCAAATGCAGGAAGCCGTTCGTAGGCCATCGCACTGGTGATTGCTTAGCCGGGTTCCCCGAAAAACGTTTCGTGGTCGATCAAGCTTACATCGATAGCCATAAGCCGGACGGAAAATCGAAGGCTAAGCCCGTCGCTGCCGTGTTCGACACTCGAGGACGCGAGCGGTCTCGTACTCGCCTGTCGGGTGACAGCCGAGACCGCCGCTCTGCCTCTCCTGCTCGTCGTGCCCACTCAAAGTCTCGTCCGATCGGCCTGTCGGAACGCAACCCCATTCTTTACACCGCACCACTTTCGTCTCGCCTCACGCATGTACGCACCCCGTCCCCTGCACGCAGGCCTTCTCGCTTGTCTCTCGCACGTCGTCGCTCCAGCTCGCCCATCGCGGAACCGCCTCGTCGTTCGCGTAGCCCGGTAGCTATTCAAACGGAGGGATCTCGTCGTAACGAGGATTTCGATGATTTGCCTTCTTCTCCGTCGCCTGCTGGACCGCACCCTGTCGCTGCCGTGCTGGCTGTCTCGGATAACGCGGTCGCATACATGGCTCCTAACGATGATTGCGTGCTGTCGTCTGATGATGATGAGGACGACGTTTCAACCGGTTCGAGGGCTCCTGAAGAGGTTAGTCATCGTGCCATCGCTGCTGTTCTGCCGTCTCGTGTTGCCGCGGATGGAGGGATGCTTAAGGCTCCTCTCCACCTCGAACATCTCTTCTGGCGGTGTGCCATTTCTGGTGCCAGCTCGGGCTCGGAATTGATCCCCGTTTTTGACGCACTCATTGATCACGGTGCGCATGCAGTATTAATCCGGGAGTCTTTGGTCGAAGAACTGCAACTCAAGCGCCGCAAGTTACCGCATCCTGAGGAAGTAGAGATGGCAATGCCTGGTAAGGGTGAGTCCGCACAGACGACCACCCTCACCGAGTACGTCAAAATAAAGTTGTATTGTCCCGTTTCCGGTTGGGCTGCGCGTACTGTACGCGCCATTATAGCCCCTTCGTTATGTTCTCCTATCATACTTGGACTCCCTTTCATAGGTTTCAACGATATTCTGGTAGATGTCCGTGAACGCTCGGCTACCTGTAAATCAGATGGTTTCGACTTGTTGAATCCTACACCTCGTGTAACTAAGTTAGTAATCGGTAAACAACCAAGTGAATCTGATATCAGGCGTGCTGATAGGGCCGTGCGGCGCGATGATGCCCAAAAGGAACGCGTTATGAAATTGATCTGGGACGATGATGGCGCTAAGAATGTTGACGTAAAGGAGGTGTTCTGGAAGGCTTCCGCATTGCAAGAAACCACAGGCATTGAGACTCGCGTCAGGGCGGCTATCGACTGCACGAGCTCATGCAACCTTATCAGCCCGGAGACGGTTGCTCATCTGCGTCTAAAGGCGCTGCCGCTGGATAAGGCCGTGCAACACAAATACATTTCAAACGGGATGGAGGTTACGGGTATGATGACAGAGTATGTTCGATTGAAGCTGTCTACTCCTTGCTATGAGTACACTACTCGCGAGATAGTGGCGTTAGTCGCACCAGATATCAACATAATCTCCGCACAGCTTCAATTGGGCACCCCGTTCTTGAAAGATAACGAGCTTACGTTTGATCGCAGCAGCGGTCGGGTTATGGTGCCTGAGGGAAACATAACTCTCGTGGCCGCGGCGGAGGTTGCGGTTAAATCAGATGCTGAGCGGAAGCTGCCTAAATGCTCGCGAGAAAGGGTCACCCCCAGATCTGTTCTTGCCTCGGTGCGCGAGAGGGTTGAAATACTCGGCGCACAGCAAGAGCTGATTGACCGCGGCGAGAAATTGAAGGCAGACTTCCCGAGGTTGTTTGAAGAACTGCCCCACGGTTCGGACCTTCCGACAGACGTATACTGCAGGATAAAGCTTAAATCTGCTGAGCAAACTATAAAGACGAGATCTTACGGCAGCCCGAGGAAGTATAGAGAGGCTTGGCAGACTTTGATTAACTCACACCTTGAAACCGGCCGTATCCGACCATCGAGCTCACAGCATGTGTCGCCGGCGTTTCTGATTCCGAAGGCCGATCCTACAGCGCTGCCGCGGTGGGTTAACGATTACAGAATCCTAAATTCTAACACAGTTATGGACTCTTACCCGCTACCACGGGTCGATGAAATTCTCGCGGACTGCGGCCGCGGAAAGGTGTTCAGCATTATGGACATGACTAACTCATTTTTTCAGACGCTGGTCCATCCGGATGATGTGCATTTCACTGCTGTCAGTACCCCGTTCGGTTTGTTCGAGTGGCTAGTGATGCCAATGGGATTTCGTAACGCACCTTCTATCCATCAGAGACGTGTGGCGCATGCCTTGCGCGGACTCCTCGGAAAATTCTGTCACATCTACATAGATGACATAATTGTGTGGGCGGACACTGTTGATGAACACGAGAAGTGCCTTCGTTTGATTATGGAAGCGCTCACGGCCGCACAACTTTATTTAAATCCGAAGAAATGCAAATTCTTTCAGCTTGAGGTGGATTTCTTAGGCCATCACATCTCAGGAAGAGGAATTGAAGCGAATGGCAACAAAGTCGAGAGGATTCTCAACTGGCCGATTCCCAAATCAGCGACGGATGTGAGGGCCTTTTTAGGCTTAGTCCGATATATTGCGTCTTATCTCCCGCAGCTGGCGGAGCATACACGAATTTTGACCCCCCTGACGAAGAAGGAATATAAGTCGAAATTCCCGGAGTGGACGGACGACCTCAACTTTGCATTTGAAGCCATCAAAAAGCTGGTAGTCAGCCGCGAATGTCTCACGGTCATTGACCATGAAAACCCTGGCGAAAATAAGATCTTTGTTACGACCGATGCTAGCGACTGGCGGACAGGCGCCGTGCTGAGCTTCGGGCCCACGTGGGAAACGGCGCGGCCTGTGGCTTTCGATTCAATGCAACTTAAAGGTCCTGAATTGAATTATCCGGTTCACGAGAAGGAATTGCTGGCGATCATTCGATCGCTAAAGAAGTGGCGTATGGATCTGATGGGATCTGCATTTGTTGTGTATACTGATCACAGAACACTTGAAAATTTTAACGTGCAGAGAGATTTGTCACGGAGGCAACTGCGGTGGCAGGAGTTCCTTTCTCAATATGAATGCACTATCTCGTATATTAAAGGAGAGGACAATACCGTAGCTGACGCATTGTCGCGCCTCCCGGCGGAAAGCTTCGCAGACGAGGTCAAACGTGAACATCACGTCACGTGGGGCGCCGCGACAGTCGGTGCCGTACTTCGTGTGGCAACAGATACAAGCGTGCTGGCCGAAATAATCGAGGGTTACAAGACCGACACTTTCTGCATGAAATTGAGTTGCGCCGGTATGAAAAACGTGCGATTGATAAACAAACTGTGGTATGTGGGCGACCGGCTGATTATTCCTCGAGTTGGCAACCTGAGGGAAAATCTGTTTCGATGTGCGCATGACGACATGGGTCATTTCGGTTCTGACAAGTCGTATGCCACATTACGTGATACATATTACTGGCCTAATATGCGTCGCGACCTCGAGGACAGCTATGTGCCTGGTTGCGACGAGTGCCAGAGAAATAAGTCCCGAACATCACGAAAGGCTGGCCCGTTGCACCCTCTGCCTGTTCCGGATGCTAGGGGGTCCAGCGTGGGGATTGACTTCATCGGACCGTTGCCCCTTGACGAGGGACATGATTGCATCACGACCATGACGTGCAGGGCCGGATCAGATGTACGAATAATACCATGCAGTATTAAGATGACCGCTGAAGGGCTGGCAACACTCTTCTTTAATGAGTGGTATTGTGAGAATGGGCTGCCCGATGAAATTGTATGTGATAGGGACAAATTATTTGTCTCTAGATTTTGGAAGGCACTATCGAAGATGGCTGGCGTGAGCATGAAAATGACGTCGTCGTTCCACCCGGAGGGCGACGGGATCTCCGAGCGCTCTAATAAAACCGTTAATCAGTCTGTGCGTTACCATGTACGCCGCAACCAAAAGGGTTGGGTACGAGCATTGCCGCGGATACGTTTTGACATGATGAACACGGTAAACGCGTCTACGGGATTCACGGGTTTCCAGCTCCGAATGGGTCGCTCGCCTAGGGTCATGCCTCCGATCGTACCACGGGACCCTCTAGTAAAGTTGGATGTGGACGCTGCCAAGGCGAAAGATTTGATTGCGGAGCTTTTAGAAGATGAGCGCGAGGCTTTAGACAATTTGTTGCAGGCAAAAGTGCAGCAGGCCTTCTACGCAAACACCTACAGGGGCCCTGAGATCGTGTACGAGATCGGGAATAAGGTTATGCTCTCTACGATGAACCGTCGAACCTTATTCAAAAAGAAAAATGAGAAGCGTGCCGCGAAGTTTTTCCCAAGGTGGGACGGACCGTATGATGTGACCAATACACACCCTGAAGCTTCAACGTACACCTTGGATATGCCAAACCAGCCTAACATTTTCAATGTTTTCCATTCGGGAGAGTTGAAACCTTATCATGCTAATAACGCGGATCTTTTTCCATCTCGCGAGAACGCTCAACCGGGGCCTGTGATGACTGAGGACGGTCTCGAAGAGTTCGAGATCGACGAGATTATTGATGCGAAACGACATGGTCGCGGCTGGCGTTTTCTGGTAAAGTGGGTCGGTTACGGTCCCGAACACGATAGATGGCTGCCGGGTTCCGAAGTAAAGGACTGCGAGGCTCTGGACGTGTGGATGGCCGCCGGTGGTGAGGGACCTGTAGCTGCAAACCCTTTGGCTGTCGCAGTAATAATGAAACATCGAGTAAAATTTAACAACAGGCTGGGTGGCAATTTTTTGGGACTGGGCGGGTGTAAGCTTGCGCTTACTAACAGACTGATTCCGGACCGCGATTGACAGATACTGACACGATCGCGTGCGTTGTGGCACGCGGAAGTATTCATATTTATATCTATTTGTTTCTAGAACTATATAAGTTCTCGAGACGCATATTCTATTCCTTTAGCACTTGCTCTTCCTTGTATTCTTATCGCTTAGACCTCTAGAATCATAAACTTGTCTTATTATCATTTCTCGTCCCTTCTCCTACTCGAGCTTCCGCTCGTCTCTTCCCGCTAGTGTTCTCTGCCTTCGGGCAAGGTTCCATACGGGCGATGGTATACGAATTGTGAGTATCGATCCTACTTCAATGGCTATCATGTGTGCTCAACGATGTCTCATAGGTTGGGCTGGAATTACTACTTTGCATTCATGGCATACGGAGACCATGGAGGGCGCAGCAGAAGATGTTCGCTCGGGAGTTCACCCCCACCGCGACTCTGCGATACCACTCCCAAGAAATCGCGGCTACATCACCATGCTAAACCGCCTTGTTGACACACCTGATAGATGGTTTGAGCATCTGAACATGTATGTGTGCCCTTCTTGGCTTGCTTATCCCGCTTATGCGATTTCCCCCCTGCCGGCCAGGCCGGTCAGGTTGTCATGTCCGTTGCATATGGGATAGAAGTCACAGAGCGGAAGGACATGTTCCTTGACATCGTAGAGAAGGCATTACTTGGCCTCCTAGACACTGCCCGTCCAGGAGCATATCTGGTCGATTTTCTGCCGATCCGTGAGATACGCTCTGTGGGCTTTATCCATGTATGATCTGGCTTATTCGGTGGCTGCAGTCAAGTACGTTCCATCGTGGGTACCCGGCACCGGTCGGCAAAGGCAGGCTGTCGAGTGGCGTCAAGCAACTGAAGACATGGTAGAGCTTCCGTATAGGAAAGCGTTGGACCTCATCGTTCGTACATCCTATTGCTACTGGCGCGCCCGGCTGACGAATTTGATCTGCACAGGCGGCCGGAACCTTAAGCCCTCGTATACCTCACGTTTACTCGATGGCCTGGACCCAAAGGTAGACAACTCAGAAAATGAACTTATGATAAAGCAAACGGCATCGACAATCTATTCCGGTATGTATGCATATATTTACTACGGCCCACAATTTTGACATGTCCTCATAGCAGGTGCTGGCACGGTATGACTTTCAGTCATACGTGTATGCGAGGTCCGTGTCGGTTACTAACGACCGTGGAACTCGGACCGTCGATATCATCCCTCCTTCGCACTCGCCATGCTAAGATGTCCCGAAGCACAAAAGACGGCCCAGGAAGAGCTCGATTCGGTTCTTGGTAAGAACCAGCTTCCAGAATTCGCTGACGAGAATTCGCTTCCGTACTGCGGGGCCCTCGTGAAGGAGCTTTACCGCTGGAGGCCTGTCGCATCCCTCGCGATACCGCGTGGAACCAACACGGAGGATGTCCGATTTATACAAAGGTTATCGCATTCCCGCCGGGTCGGTCATTCTCCCGAACGTTTGGTAAGCACAGTGATTGCCTCCCAACCTTCTTGTGCGTTTTTCTGACGTCCAACATCCGACATGTTCTCGTTCTCAGGGCGATTCTGCACGATGAGCGGGTGTACCCCGAGCCGGAGGAATACAAACCGGAACGCTTCTTACGCTTCTTGAAAGAGGGAAAGCTCGACGTCGAGTTGATGGACCCGACAGTTGTGGGCGCAGTTGGCTTCGGGAGACGCATTTGCCTCGGACGGTTCTTGGCAATGAAGTCCGTTTTGATCTCGGTGATGTCTATTCTGGCCTCTATGGACATCACACATGTGGTAGACGAACACGGCAACATCATTGAGTCGAAAGGAAACGTACGAGGCACTGTGAAGTGAGTATATCCAGCTCAGTGAAATAGCGCCAGGACTGACCTTGTAACTTGCAGTGCCGTTCTGCCTTTCAAATGCAGCATGGAGCCTCGATCTGCGGAAGTGGTCGGCGTCATCAAGTCGAGCTCTTGATTGTGTAGTGTGTATCGGCATGACTGCCATGTACTTAAGTTAGTGCGTTAGTTTTGCTTTCTTCCTGCTTGTAAACTTGTTATAGGCATTATCAGTTACAAATGCCTTGGAGATTTGTGACAATACAATGTTTCCCGTGTTTAAATCGATCAGAACTGATCTCGCTCGAGCCGTATGTCACGGCAGGCTCCCTGGCAGTGTTATTGTGCCGCAGATATTTAAAGAGGAGATGCAGACATCAAATCATGCGCAAGTTCAAACGGTTAGTGTTCTCCCAAATCCGCCATTTGGTGTCAATATTAAAACATGGCCTTTGAGCATGGTATCTAGCTCGAAGGACCTCCAAGCCAGCGAATAGCATCAAATATAAGTGGAAAGCAGTTGGGCCCCAGTGACCAGAACATGCTCACCAGTCCCATGCAGATATTCCTGTGGCGGCCTTCAACCACGCGAGGAGGGGAGGACTAGTATTCGTGCACGATATTTACGGCGCATCTTTGGGCGTGAGCTCATGTGGGCAAGTCCTGAGTCAGTCGGCCAATCATATAAAATATGCAGTGCGCATGTATCAATAATAGCATTCTGCATCGATATCCGTGCATGTCAGAGTTAATTCCGCCCGCAAGCGCTACAAGCAACAGATGGCAACACGAGTCGGGCACCCAAACGCCTGCCTAAACCACGAAGCGCACCCGCGCACCGAACGCGTCCACGAGTGCGGCAACGTGCGCGGGCTGCAGCGCAGTGTCGACGAGCACCAGTGTGCGCAGGGTGCGGATCGGGCCCTCCCCATTAGTATTCTCCCCTTCGCCTTCGCCTTCGCCCTCGTCGCGTGCTTTCGCCTTTCCTTTCCCATGGCTATAGCTATTTTCATCGCCTGGTCCTTCCAGATCAACACTAGCCGGCGCGGACACCGACGCGCCCATCAACGGGGGCGGCGTCGCCTGGGCCTCAGAAGAGGAGGGGGAGAGGGAACGGGCACGCACACGGGCGTCGGTGAAGCGCACGCGCGCCACGAGCGCATCGACGAGCGCGTCGGGGGAGAGGCGCACGCACCCGCGCAGCTCGAGGTGCTCGAGGTGCGGGAGGCGGATGGTCCATTCACCCCCTTCTCCTTCACCCCCTTCCCCCCATCCCCCTTGTCCCATTTCCCCTTGCGCGTCTTCTGCGCCTTCTGCGATTTCTTGTGTGCTCGATTTCGGATCCGGGTCCGCCCCCTCGTCCCGCTCCCGCTGCCGTCCTTTCCCCTTCCCATTGCCCTCCTCCAATGAACTTTTCTCCTTCTCCGCGCGAAACGGCGCCAACACCTCGATAACCCCGTCCCCCATGTCGCTCCCCGAGATGCGGAACACGCGCAGGCGCACGAGCCGCGCAAAGGCCCAGGCAAAGTCCGCGGGGCGCATGTCCGCGTAGTCCATGTCCAGGACTTCGAGCGCGGGTGTGAGTGCGGGTGGTGCTGGTGCCGATGGTGGTGATGCCAGTTCCTCGTCTTCATCTTCCGGTTGTGATAGCTCTGAGTGTGCATATGCGTCGTGTCCGGTGTGTCCGGTGCCATTACAAGCCACGCTCTTGCTCGCATTTTGCGAGCGGGAAGAAGACGAGGACGAGGACGGGGGAGGAGGGAAGAGCAGGAGCCGCAGCGCGGAGCCGGTGTGCAGGTCGCTGTGCGGGGAGCGGGAGAAGTCTGCGGCGGGCGTGGGCGCGAGGGTCGCCACGATATCATTGTCATTATCATTGTCGTTGTCATTTTCATAGCTAATGTCAATGTCCGCGTCGATAGGGTGTTCATCCGCGTTCAAGTCTGCGCTCGAGTCTCCATCCAGGGGTGCATCTGCGTCTACGTCTACATTCACGTCTACGCTCAAGTCTGCACCGGTATTCGCGACATCGGCATGTGCATCCGCTTCGACGGTAGCATCGTCAGCACCATGAGAGCTATCAGTGGGGTTCGCCGGGGATGAGGATGGGGATGGGGAGGCGCTGAGAGTGCGCGAGGGCGAGGGCGGGGGTGATACAGACAAGGCGGACGCCGTAGGAGATGCGGGGGCGGTGGTATAGAACGAGGATGATGACGACGCGATGGGGTCGGGTTAACAGTACCACTACCAGTGTCGTCCGCGGGTGCATCAGCCGGGTGGGGGGCAGCGTGCACAGTAATAGCATCAGCGGCTGCACCGACGACGCCCATAGGTCCCAACTGGCCACCGATAACGGCACCGATAAAATCATCGAACAGCGCAGTCAGCACTAGGTCCTCGATAGCCTCTGCGGGAGGCTCCCCTGGCACAGGCGGCAGAACAAAGTCGACGTTGAGGTGCTGCAGCCACAGCGCGGGCGCGCGGAGGTGCGGCAGGATCGCGCGCTGGGTGGTCGTGCTCCGGATGCGGATCAGCCATAGGTGCGGCAGGTCCACCAAGCCGCTCTCGCCGGTGTGCGCTGTGTCTGTGGGATCTGTGCGGTCGACATTGATGTCGATTGGAATAGGATCGGTGTGCAGGGTCCCAGCGATGCAGAGCTCCTCCAGGGCGGGGGTCGCGCGCAGGAGGCCCAGGATGCGGCGCGGGGCGAGCGGGGCGTCGAGCGTCGGCGCTGTGATGTCCAGCGCCACGCACGGGACGTATACGTGCAGCGGGATGGCGGGGATGCGCGGGGATGCGAGGGCGAGGGAGACATGGTGCGGGTTGTGCGGGGGCATGCCGCACGCGTAGAACGGCGACGAGTCGCGGGCGCCGGGGCCGCTCTCGGCCGTGAAGCCGAGCGCGATAGACAGGTAGTGCAGTTCTGGGACGCAGCTGGGCGGCAGAAGGGACGAGAACCGGACAGTGTCGGTGCGTGCGCCGGAAGCGGCGTAGGTGCGCCAGCGGGGCAGGTGCGCGAGGAACGGCGCGAGGAGAGCGAGGAGGCCGGGAGCGTCGGGGGTGCTGAGGCTCACGTGCACGTCAAAGGGGAGGGGGTGGGAGCGGGCGAGCCACAAGGCGGACTGGGTGGCCTTTGACGGGGGGTCATCTTGGAGGTGGATGGACTGCCAGATGGTCGGTGCGCCGAGGATGATGGCGCGCAGATGGCGCGAGAGGCCAGCAAGAGTGGACGGGGATTGCGGGTCGAGGACGGCGCAGACGGCGAAGAGTTCGATGAGTAGTTCAGTGGGCAGATTCGAAAGCAACGACATGACCAGGAGCACATCAAGTCCAACGCAGCGCACAACCGACCACTTTAGGCCCGGGCCGACGCAGCCCGGTGCTCCTGAACTGGAAAGTTGGATCTTTACACTCCATCAACACTCTACCATCATGATGGACGCGTCTAGACTTGCGCAGCGACTGAAATCATATTCTTTGACCCTAGTACTGTGCTTTCTCTGGTTTAACGCTCGGACTCGACATTATTATCGCACCCTCATGGAAATGGGACTTCGGAAACCGAAATCAGCACTACTTATTCGTGCTGCGTTCGACCACATATTGTCACCTAATAACCTACAACCCTTTGGACATCCAGCGCGAGCGCCCAGGTCCCACCCCCACCCGGAAGCATCATCTCCAGGAACTATGACTGGCTTCGAAAGCCATCCACTGGTCGCGCACGACTCACTTCCAGAAATGCCAGCCAGCCGACCAGCTTGCTAGCTGCAAGAGACCTCAGACGATGGGCGACCTCGCTCTGCAGCTCATTGTTTTCATCAATGTAGCCATGGCCCCTCTTACCGGTCACTGAACATCTGCGAGTTTTGGTCAAATCTGTGCTATGCATCAAACTTACTCATCCATCCATGGCGCCCAGCTCATTTATGGAGAATCTAACATGGGCCCTCCAATGATGCACAAGTCCAAACATATAGACGCAATACCAGCGCAGGTGTGTAATGTTTGTTTGCAAACTGTGACCCAAGCCATCTGGTCTCTGATCTGATGTCGTATGCCACTCGTTCAGATGCCAACTTGTGACTGCACTCGCCGACCAGCCATGTCACGTTGCATGCCCACGGAGACGTGCCAGTCTCCTAATGCACTGGAGCACAGTCCATCGAGGCAGGGTCGGTACATAATGATACATATCGCCGCAGCAGCTCGTGAGTTTCGCGATTCATCAAGATTAACCCATGTTATCTTCAACCACCATTCACTGACTTCCTCGTCAGTGCTTAGTGCTCATGTTTGTTGGGCTGGGACATACCAGAAAGAAAATTTAAATAAAATATTACCAGTCAGAACAAGGTGGTGGTGGACCACCAGGCTCCAGGATTCAGGTGCGAGAGGCAGGTTGAAACAAGCCATCACAAAGTACTACGAGTGTAAATATCATGGACAGCTCTGAGAATGTATTTGATATTTTAAAGAATATAAGCTTCAAATTATACAATGAATAAGGATACGCGAGGGATCTAGAATTCTAAAACTGTTACACTTGGGGGAAACAGATTATCACTGGGATGCAACGGCCAGAAGCCATGTTTCTCCATATAACACAGCGGGATTGATGGCACCGTGCGCGGTGGAAAGCAAAGCCAGCTGGGATCTTGCCTAGACGGCACCCTGAGTTAACATCTGTGAAGTACCCTTCCTGGTTCAAGCTCAATATTATCTGGCCCTTGTCTGGATTTGTATGACGGGGAATTGGAGGATTGGAATGTTCTCCGTCGAGCTCCTTGCCGGTGACAGCATCCCACACCAGCACGGTCTTGTTCACCGACTCCGAGACAATCTTAGATCCATCTGGTGAGAAAGAAACAGACAACCCCCATTCCTCATGGCCTTCAAGAGGCGGGAGGGCTGCTTGTCCGGTGACAGCATCCCACACCCGCACGGTCTTGTCCGCCGACCCCGAGACAATCTTGGATCCATTGGGCGAGAAGGAAACAGAACACACCCATCCCTCGTGGCCTTCTAGTGGCGGGAGGGATGCTTGTCCGGTGATAGCGTCCCACACCCGCACGGTGCCACCATCTGACCCCGAGACAATCTTGGTGCTATCAGGTGAGAATGCAACAGAATTGACTTCACCCTCGTGGCCTTCAAGTGGCGGGAGGGCTGCTTGTCCGGTGACAGTATCCCACACCCGCACGGTCTTGTCCTTCGACCCCGAGACAATCTTTGATCCATCGGGTGAGAAGGAAACAGACCACACCCGATCCTCATGGCCTTGCAGTGGCGGGAGGGCCGCTTGTCCGGTAACAGCATCCCACACCCGCACGGTCTTGTCCCTCGACCCCGAGACAATCTTGGATCCATCGGGTGAGAAGGAAACAGACAACACCTCTTCCCCATGGCCTTGCAGTGGCGGGAGGGCTGCTTGTCCGGTGACAGCATCCCACACCCGCACGGTCTTGTCCGCCGACCCCGAGACCATCTTGGATCCATCTGGTGAGAAGGAAACAGACCACACCCGATCCTCATGGCCTTCAAGTGGTGGGAGGGCTGCTTGTCCGGTAACGGCATCCCACACCCGCACGGTCTTGTCCTGTGACCCCGAGACAATCTTGGACCCATCTGGTGAGAAGGAAACAGACCACACCCGATCCTCATGGCCTTGCAGTGGCGGGAGGGCTGCTTGTCCGGTAACAGCATCCCACACCCGCACGCTCTTGTCATCCGATCCCGAGGCAACCCTGGATCCATCCGGTGAGAATGCAACGGAATTCACCCCACCCCCATGGCCTTCAAGTGGCGGGAGGGCTGCTTGTCCGGTGACAGCATCCCACACCCGCACGGTCTTGTCCCTCGACCCCGAGACAATCTTGGATCCATCTGGTGAGAAGGAAACAGACAACACCCCTTCCTCATGGCCTTCAAGTGGCGGGAGGGCTGCTTGTCCGGTGACAGCATCCCACACCCGCACGGTCTTGTCCGCCGACCCCGAGACAATCTTGGATCCATCTGGTGAGAATGCAACGGACCACACTCTGTCGTCATGGCCAATGAACACCTGTAGGAAAGGAGGCCATGTCGGTTCAATGCCAGACAGGACATGTGGCATTTTGCTGTGATGGAAACTCTTATATACAAGTGAGTTGTGGGGGGTGAATGGCACTGCGCTGGCATAGATGAGCAATGGATGCTCGGTGATGGTATTCACAAAGTACTGCGCAAAGCGATGGGCATCGTGCACGAGATGGTACAGTTTGCTGCTAGGAACGTATTTCTGGATCATGAAGTTCAGCTCTCTGTTCAAGAGTGTCGGTAGAAACATACCTGGGTCCACTTGAGGAGCATTATGAGTGACCGCATGACAACATCATATGCCTTCATGACAGTAAGAGCCTCGATCCAATGCAGGAAGTGTTTGCACAAGAACCGGTAAACCACATCTGCGAAACTTTCAGATGCATCTGTTATCAAGCAGATATGCGAGATCCAGAACTTGGACGCATACGCGACGGGTTCCGATAGTGATTCGTGCTGTACAGGCCGCGAGAGAACCAGGTTGCAGATGTTCTCCCGTAACTCCTGTTCTAGCAGCGTGATACACCCTTTGGCGAGATTTAAATTGCATTCCTCAACAGCGATGGCCCACAGCTCGCGCGGCTCGGCTCGCGCGTGGACTGTTAGGTAGTCGTAAAAGGAGGTATGCAGGAGGCGGACCGGCCCTGTGTCGCTCCAATTAAGAACACTCCCAAAGCGTGACACTGTCTGTAATGAAGGGAGACGCCGTGGAAGGTGAGGTAGTCGTGGGAGAAGAAGAGCGTCTATGGCGAGGCAGGAGAGGGGGATTTGCGCGCAAATGACCACACCCAGAACGTCTTGAAAGTTGGCGGCAGTTGATGGGTTTTGCCATCTACCCGCGGATAGGAGGGCAGTCTTGTAAAGCCGGTGCAGGCTCTCAAACGACTCGATGGATTGGCCGGTAGACTGGTGCTTGATGAGCCCGTCACTAGTCTCCTGGGGATCATCACTTTCGTCTATCAATTGACACGCAGTCTGCGCCCAAATGAAATGGCCACCGGCCAAAGTGGCCAGCGCATTGATGTCATCTCCGCCAGGCCAGTCTCGTAGGGCCTTGGTTAAATAGACAATGTTGTGTGCCCGGGTTTCGTTCAATCGGTTTCGGATGAATGCAGTTACATCAGCTCGACTGGCCTGAGAGTCTACCCGCAGTTCCTCCCGTCGCATGGTGGAGGGCTGGAAGTGGTCCAAAATGTCACGTTCGGGACGACTGACGATCAGAAGCCGCAAGAACCAAGGTAGCGTTGAAACACCCTTGGAGAGGACTCGCATCAAGTCCGCCCGCTCCGTCGTACTGCCTGCCTCGTCTAAAGCATCAATGACCACCAAAATAGGTCCCCTAGTCCAAGGGACATCTCCCAGGGCCGTCACACTCAGCAGTTTTGCGAACTGCACGGCAAGAGTCATGTTTGCGATGTTGGGTGTATCCTTGACGATTTGTTCGATTCTGGCGCCAATGATCGGATCGAATTGAGCCAGTTGATAGGCGAGCGTTCGAATGAGTGTCGAGGCGTTCCATTCTGGAAGGTCGCGGTTGAAGAAAAAGAATGCCCCCAATAGGTCAAGGTCACGCATCATTCGGGCTGCGGTAGTCGATAGGGTGCTCTTTCCGGCCCCTGCCACTCCATGCACCCACATTGCGCCCTCCTGGCGTTCTGAATCGCTCGAAAACCACTCCATGATAGACTTGATAGCGTCTAGTCGAGTATCGGGGAGACATTCGCCACGCTTGCTCTCGTCCATGACGGCGGGTCTCAACTTGTCCATGACCTGGTCAAATCCTTCATGACGGGTTAGTTGACGACTCAAGCGACTGCAGAGGCAACGCACTAATGGCATCCACCGTCGCGGCAGTCTTGGAGGTAACCACCGCCGTCTGGGTAACAATGCGGCCCGTGTATTCTTCCCGTAGTTGCTTAAATGTCGCCTCATATTGGGAAACCG
>KV417482.1:772032-790118 GCA_001630335.1 Athelia psychrophila | reverse complement strand
CGGGCTTTCCGACCCCCGTGGCCCTGGTTGCCGCCAATGCCTATGGTACTCGCGACGACCGCTCCGGCAGTCGCGGCAACACGTTAGCCTAGAGTATCCTAGGAAACTTTGCGACCACCTTTTTTACCCGTAAGACCACTTCTAGCGTCTGCTCTATCGGTTCCACGCGTGCGTTTATATAACATAGAATGGTTAGAGTAACAAGAAGTCTATGTAGGGACCCACTTAGATCGGACCTTGCACGAGAGGCAGCCAGAGTTCCAATCAGTCGAGATAATTTGATGTAACGTGTATAACTTGAGGACACTGTCGACCACTTTCGCGTCGTTCTAGCGCTGGTGTCCTAGCGTCGAGAGTAACTCTGGTACGTCAGGGATATGAGGTAGTAGCAGCCGAGCCTCCTGAATGTTCTGCTTGCCGACGTCCTACAAAATTGAGCTTAGGACTTCGTCTGTCAACACACGCCAAAGAAGTATGTTCTCATACGAGCACCGGCATGTAAACGTCCAGGCACTCTAACACCTTCGCTCACACCGACAAACTGACTAGTAGTAAAGTACGCTGTCCCTTTCGTTAGTGTCTCTGAAAAAGGTCGTGCCTACCCTGCCAAAGAGTTATACTCCGCTGTAAATTCGTTGATGCCCTTCTTATGTGCCCGGCGTAACAATGGGTCTGCCGCCACCAATGGAGGTTCTGACGGCGCTGCCACCTACGGTAATCACGCAACGGAGACGTCAGCGAACTCAGCAGTTGATTGGGCAGTACTTCCTAAACTGGTCCAGTACCTGTTCAACTCTGGGCGGCAGTACCTGCTCTCGTTCGCACCGCTTACAGAGGGGCTATGAGCTGATCTGCGATAGTTCAGATAGTACCTCACCAAAAGCTCGCTAAGTCTTCCGGTCCTCCCACGCTACACCCACGTACCTCACCGGCCCCGCCCTTTCTCGTGGGATAGCTGATGGCGTCGGGCTTACTACGCACTGGACCTGGAGGACCCCCGAAAGAAAAAGAAGTTGGCGCTGGAAGGTCTTACCTTGCGGAGCTGTGAGTAAGCTTGCGAGCGGATAGTTGACCGACTTAAGCTAGGCTAGTAACCGCGGTCTTAGCTTGTTTAGCAGTTCCTATGTGGGTTGTAGCGTTTGTACTGAGAACGGCACGTCAAGCGTTTTGACGACTCACACTGCCGGGACCCTCTACAGGGAACCTGATCCCCTGGATAAAACCACCAGTAACTACGAAATCTGCTCCGTCCGTCATGCTGCCTCGCCCGCCTGAACTACGCTCAGGAGAGGTTCCCACAAAGTTGCGATGGAACCAAGAACGCCGAAGACTAGCAGTCAGCAGGGCTTGCACTGTAAAACCTGGTAAAGGTCGGGAGGTGGTACGCTGCCCTCCTTGACGCCCATCTGAGAGTCCGGTCAGCTCGGCTACATTGACGTAAGTAGGCTTTGGCTAACTTGCTTTGGGCCCGTGTGTTGTAACAGATAAATCGGTTCCGGGATGCTCTGACCGGACCGCCTCTACTATAATTACGCGACCGGTGAAACCGGCCACCGGTAAAGTAAACCCGCGTCTGACGCACAGTTAACTATCTGCTTTCACTACTAGGGGTCCTGTGATGACTGCCCGAGTAGTTCGTGGTCAGATGGCCGGTTAGCCACCTCAGCAAACTCTCGGACGTGGCCGAAATGTTCTGACGGGAGGATAGGCGCCCATCTACCGTTTTATGTAGTTGACGGCGGTTGAAAGTTCTGCAAGACCCACACCAGTAAACGCGCGTTTAGGGGGAGAGGACGGAGCGGTATCTGCGAGAAGAAGAGGGTGCTGATGGAGTGGAAGGTGCCGCAGAGGGAAGTAATGTCTGTCACAGTGCGAAACCCTCACAAGAATTAACCTCGCTGTGTCCCGGCCAGGCGGAGGACGTATGGAGGAAAATGCTGATGGATTGTCAGGTGCGCGCTCGGCTCGGCGCGCTCGACACCCGGTAGCGACAACTCCTTACGTTACATGTAGAGCGGTTTTCCACGTAGCGCGACGATCTTGTCCTCAATGCCCTCTTGTAGACGTTGGACCACGAGAGGGCCGGACATGTCGTGCTTAGTGATAGCCTTGGGCAGGCCCTCTAGGCGCTCCATTGTGGTGCTCACGGCAGTGGTAGAGCTTTCGATAATCCGCATAGCCAGCTTGCAAGTCTCTTTCCCCTTGAGTTGCAATGACAAGACAATATCTGAGATGATGATCAGTTCCTGCAAGGGCGGAATGGCGCTACTAGAATTTACCTTCGTTAGGCTCACGATTAGATAGTCGTAGTAACTCGGCCAGATTGATTTCGAGTAAACCCTGGGATACATTGGCAGACTTGTTGAGAATTCTGCCGTCTCGAATCAAACTAAAAGTGATCTTCTCCGAGGGTGCCAAAGGCGGTCTGCATTGCAAGCAAGAGATGAGCCCGCGCCCGCTGGCATAGTCTAGGACATGCACTCACAGTATGTTCTTCTCGTTCCAGGGTATCTTTCCACCCTTTTTCCATTTCGCATCTTGAGTCCTCCACGTAACGCCCCCTGCGTCAACTTGAACATGTGCCTTGACGGATTGCGCTAAACGCAATCGCAGAAGGCCAGACACCTGGACGACTAGGAGACCAGTTAGCACACAGCCCTGTAGCAGATGAGGTGAACAACGACTTACTCGTGATCTCATAAGATTTTGCTATCGCGCTATCGTTCCACAGACAGTTGAACGACGAAGATTTCATGAATGAACCAATCGACTCACGCTTGAGATGCCATCCACAGACAACCAGAAATTGAGGAATGGGCAGTGCTTTAGCACCACAGGTCTACACTTTGACGGCTGGAAGGTTTGCGCCAAGCAGCGCTTGTCTGTATGATCGGTCCAAGCCGGTCCACGTTGACGGACTCGGAGTCGAGGCCAAGTCGAGGCACACTGGGCGCTTGATTCGCATGTTCGCACAACGCGATACCGTGACCGCTAAGCGGCTGTGGCGCACAAATTTCTTGCTTCTCGCACAAATCTCGCACGCATATCTCCTCCACTGTATCATCAAGCGATCATTCTCTTCCTGTGCCGATATCTCAAATGTATTAATTTCGAGTTCCAGGACGACTTTGCTAGTACTTACCGCGCAGTAACATGATAACCTCTCCGCTCTGCTATGGGTTGATTCGGCTGTCGTCGTCATGCACCGCAATCGACATCCCCAGCATCCGCGCCGCTCGCCACCGCCGACCATGGTCCCATCGCAAACAATCTGGATCCGACTTCGAACTTGATCATCTAGATTTCCCTCAGTGCCCTTTCCCAGGTGGCCCCGGACGCCCTCCCGCCGCGGCTCATGGGGCGGTAGAACCAGTGCACCCCTCGCCGTGTCCTCCGCTGACGAGTGGATTTTCATCACCACGTACCGCGCGTTCTCCCCACGGCCGCAGATCGCCCTCGACCACTTCGAGCTCGTCACATTCTACCACGAGCATCGTCCCCGGCCGCGCTGGAAATGGAAGTGATACCACGATGCGCATGCACTGGGTGTGGGCGGGCATCAGCGAGTGCGGCGGTGGAGCTGGACGGTGTGCTGTCACGGGATGACTCTGACTCGGGCAGCGTGATGGATTGGAGCACCGCTGCGCGGGGCGTTGTCGAGCACTGGGCCTCGCGCCTGATGCTGCTTCAACACGGTCTGAATGAGGTCATCACCGCCCCAGACGTGAATGCGACGCAGGTCACGCTCGACGTACGCCTGTTCACGTATATGGCACGTCCTGGAATCAGGTGTAGGGTTGATCGCGAGCATGGCTGGGGTGTGCGGCGCATCGGAGTGCTTCCCAGAGCAACGAAGCGGGGGCATAACTTCGACGTTGGCAGGAGATCTAGTTTATCGCCGATCGACTGCAAATGCGCGCTCGAGGTGTTTCGCCGAGCTTGAACGACCCCTCATGCACCCAAACCCGCCTCAGCCTCACCACGCGGCGACGCCCCAAGACCCTTATATCACTCTCTATGCTATATGCGACGTTCCATCGCTGTCATGGATGCGAAACGCGAATGCAGCATTCGCGTTTTGTGGTCGCCCGCCTCCACGCATGCGCTTCCTCTACTCGGCCATCAGACGCGACGCAGGCTCTGTAAACGAGGCGTATTCGAGTCATCCACCGCAGCATTTGGACACTTGGACCCTCGTCGCATAGGACCATCCAAACACACCCGTCGGTCTACGGAGCCACTTTCTTGGAAGTCGCCACTCTCAGATCCGGAGGAGCTGTATGCCCCTTGACCCCGTCTGATACACGATTAGCGTCGTGGTATGCCCACCCAGTGGCACAGGCGCTATCAACATGACGCCAAGTGATTTCCGAAGATTGGATGAAGGCGAATATTTGAATGTCATCCCGTTGAAGTTAGTCTCAAGTAAGCTCAATCACCTTCTGGAGATTTACTCCTCGCTGACTCTGGTCGTTAGGCCTTGGCTGGATGACGTGCGAAAGAGTGATCCAGTGACTGCACTCAATACACATATTCAGCTCTTTCTTCTACAAGAATCTGATGAACAATAGCAATAAGTAAGTCAATATGAGCTTATTTCCGAGCCGCGACATCTCATAATTGTCCTCTAGTCTTGACGAGGAGCGCGCGCAAATGAGGAACACACAAGTTCGATCTTTTCCAGAAGAAATACCTGGTTGGGCTCATAAATGAACAGTGCGTGTATCGACGCCACCTATGTCGCGATATTTTACTAACAAGCCGCTGGCAGTCTTCATTGGTATCTGGTGATTATATTTTAATCGGAATACATTATCTTGCCCCCTGCTCCCAAGTTCCCAGCGCAATCGGTGTCCACTCGTACCAGGAAATAGCAAACGGAGAAGAAATTGCGCATGTCATCTTCGTCAGTTCCATTTCCCGGACAGTCTGCTCAGGTATCCGCCTCTCTGTCGGCGAACAATTCGAAGCCTCGCACGACGAAAAGACCCAGTGCACCTTCATTCACATCGTCGCCAAATCATCTCCAGTATCCGGAATCGGATATCGCGATGGATGATCACTTAGACCACACGCAGGCATTTGTACTTCGTGACGAAACCACGTTAATGCGCCTGTTGAGCAGGCTTATATGGATGTTTGCGAGACCACAGCAGACGAGATAGTCGTCGAAGATAGACCCATCTCACATCCAAGCCCGCTCAGCTCTGCGTCCCAGTGGATAACAAACGGAGATCAGCGAATCCGAGTGAGCCTCTTATTACCTTCTATGGGAATGGTGCGCACAAGGATATGGGTAAGGAGAAAGTCATCGTTGCACATCGCCCCTTTCCACTTTATTCGGACGTCGATGTTGATGTTGATATCAGTGACGACGCGAACGAACAAAGTGATGTTGATGAATTAGTGGCGGAGCCAGAAAGCACCGAGTTAAAGTATGTTCTGTGTTTATCACTCAGGATACATCTAACTCAATATACTTAGAGAACTTACATATTCACATTCAATCCCGTTGGCTCCAAACATCCTCAAGCTCAGAAGATTCTCGGAGCTTATCTTTGAGGCCGTGGATAAGCTGAAGAAGCTACACATGGAGGAGTGCAGTCGCGCCCTTGGCGTTTAGGCTCAAATGAGTATCGATTTAATATCTACGTGATTTTATTTGAACTTGCATTCAGATGCTCACGCAACCAACTTTCTACGACTGCGGGCTTCATCTTCTACATGAAACAGCCAGATCACCTTACCATGACCATACACGTATGTGATTTTACCTCGTACAGTTTAGATTGCTCTGTAGCATCATTCCTGACAGACCAAAGGCAAGAATAATATTTCGCAGAGGAAAGAAGACTGGGACGATGCAGATGCACAAAGCTCTCGATCGAAACTCCGGGCACGAGTTTTGGAAATGTCACGAGAATTGAAGAAGCACCAGGCAGAGAAAGAGGAGATGAAGCTGAAGCAGGGTGGTTGACGAAGAGGAGCCTTCGACAGTGATATCGACATCGTGGGTGAGACCCACCCAAGCTTTTTGGACGTTCTTGGGATTTTGCCTCCTCTCGGTTTACACCTTACACCTCATCAATCCCCATCTTAAGACATTCTTTCCCAAGTACCATAACGACAACACGGGCTCATAGCTTGGACTATATGTATACAGTAACATAGCTCCTCTTCCACTTTAATATTTCCAACACTTGTACAACGAATACGCCTTGCGCGATGAATCTTAACCCCTCCAGTTTATCGAGTGAATATGAGTCCTCTAATCAGAACGCTAAGGGCCAGAATCAATAGATCGTGGCGTCGTTATGAATCCTCGCTGTCGCATTATAAAGATATTGATGTTGTGGAATGGAAGATGCATGTAGAGATTTTATTTTTTATTTTGAAAGATACGGCTGGCCTCAGGATTCAGAACCGCAACGATTTACAATGCAATCACTCCCAACCTTTAACAAATTGAAATACCTTAGCAAAGAAGATTGCTTCGTTAATTGTATACAGCAGGTCAAGATAGACTAAGAATTCAGTAGTACAAAATTTCGTTCAAATGCGCGCATAATTATACCCTTCGCACTGACGTCTCGGCCAGGCGGACCTGTGTCGCCGACGCAATGCAGTGAGAATCCGCTGCTTACACTGTCGAGAGGCTCAGAACATGAATATTGCATCGTGGCCTCTGCTAGCATCAGCGGATCCCGGGGTGCCTTAGCCTGAGCATCCTGCGCGGCGAAGGAGCTCCACGATGTAGCCCAAACGACACAGCATAAAACGAAAGCGCTCGGCTATGAAATATTCAGTAATGCTGTGAGTTAGCGCAGATAGATACATCGTACCCGCGTTGCACAGCTGCTCTGCACAAGTCTTGCATCGTTTGATCGGAAATCGAACACTCTCCATCTCAGAGAAAGATGATGATTCGTGTTCTATGCATTTTGTCAGATGAAATCTCTCCGTGCTCCAGTTATTCTCCGTTACTGCTTGGGCGTTTTGAATGACAGAAGTATAGTCCGTCCCAATAGCAGCTCCGCAGGGCAGAAGAGCGGCCAGGAGCTGGTCTGGCGAGCTTGAACAATTAAGGGTGAGAGGGTTTATCATGGTGCGGGGGAACAGGATGACACTGTAATAATTGTTTGAATTCGAACACCATAGGCGAAGGCTTACCGCGGCACATAGCATCACTTGGATCTGGCATCAACATGGGGTTGATTTCAAAAGGTAATGTTTGACTCATCATTTCGCAAGATTGGCTTGGTCTTCACGAGAGTAAGGATCTAGCAAGCAGTGTGCAATGGCGCTAGGGACTGAAGGCGTGGATGTGGTACCTTTGAAACCTGCAGATATCTCAATGAGGATATCTCTTCACACCATGGAAATATGTACCAGCACATTTCCAATATGGAGTGTGAGTTACGAGGTCCTTCCGGTGATCATGTTCCATTGCCATATTCATCGCCCGGTCCGCGCCTGAATGCCTCCTGATCCACACGGGCTAACGCGGGTACCGGCGTGCCCATCAACGGGGGCGGTGTTAACTGAAACTCAGAAGCAGCCGGGGAGGGAGAACCGCCACCACTGCGGGGAGAAACGTTGCGGGGGGAACGGGCACGGGCGTCGGTGAATCGCACGCGCGCCGAGGGAGAGGCGCACGCACCCGCGCAGCTCGAGGTGCTCGAGGTGCGGAAGGCGGATGGTCCATTCATCCCCTTCTCCTTCACCCCCTTCTCCTTGTCCCATTTCCCCCTTGCGCTCCTTCTCCCCGCTTTCTGCGATTTCTTGTGTTCTCGAGTTCGGGTCCACCCCCTCTTCCCGCTCCTGCTCCTGCTCCCGTCCTTTCCCCTTCCCTTTGCCCCTCTCCAATAAACTTTTCTCCTTCTCCGCGTGAAACGGCGCTAACGCATTGATGACCCCGTTCCCCATTTCGCTCCCCGAGACGCGGAACACGCGCAGGCGCACGAGCCGCGCAAAGTCTGCGGGGCGCATGTCCGCGTAGTCCATGTCCAGGACTTCGAGCGCGGGTGTGAGTGCGGCTGGTGGTGGCGCCGATGGTGGTGGGGCTAGTTCTTCGTGTTCATCTTCTGGTTGTAAGGTCTCTGAGTGTGCATGTGCGCCGTGTCCGGTGCCATTACTAGCCGTGCTCTTGCTCGCATTTCGGGAGCGGGAAGAAGACGGGGACGAGGACGGGGGAGGAGGGAAGAGCAGGAGCCGCAGCGCGGAGCCGGTGTGCAGATCGCTGTGCGGGGAGCGGGAGAAGTCTGCGGCGGGCGTAGGCGCGGGCGCGGGGGTCGCCACGATATCATTATCATTATCATTATAATTAGCATTGTCATTTTCATTGACGCCCGCGTCGATAGGGTTTTCATCCGCGTTCAAGTCTGCGTTTGAGTCTCCGTCCAAGAGTGCATCTGCATCCACGTCCACATTCGTGTCCACGCTCAAGTCTGCACCGGTATTCGCGACGTCAGCATGTGCATCCGCTTCGACGGTAGCATCGTCGGCACCATGAGAGCTATCATTGGGGTTCGCCGGGGACGAGGATGGGGATGGGGAGGCACTGAGCGTGCGCGAGGGCAAGGGCGAGGGCGAGGGCGGGGACGAGGGCGGGGACGACACAGACAAGGCGGACGCCGTAGGAGATGCGGGAGCGGTGGTATAGAACGAGGATGATGACGACGCGATGGGGTCGGGTTAACAGTACCACTACCAGTGTCGTCCGCGGGTGCATCAGCCGGGTGGGGGGCAGCGTGCACAGTAATAGCATCAGCGGCTGCACCGACGACGCCCATAGGTCCCAACTGGCCACCGATAACGGCACCGATAAAATCATCGAACAGCGCAGTCAGCACTAGGTCCTCGATAGCCTCTGCGGGAGGCTCCCCTGGCACAGGCGGCAGAACAAAGTCGACGTTGAGGTGCTGCAGCCACAGCGCGGGCGCGCGGAGGTGCGGCAGGATCGCGCGCTGGGTGGTCGTGCTCCGGATGCGGATCAGCCATAGGTGCGGCAGGTCCACCAAGCCGCTCTCGCCGGTGTGCGCTGTGTCTGTGGGATCTGTGCGGTCGACATTGATGTCGATTGGAATAGGATCGGTGTGCAGGGTCCCAGCGATGCAGAGCTCCTCCAGGGCGGGGGTCGCGCGCAGGAGGCCCAGGATGCGGCGCGGGGCGAGCGGGGCGTCGAGCGTCGGCGCTGTGATGTCCAGCGCCACGCACGGGACGTATACGTGCAGCGGGATGGCGGGGATGCGCGGGGATGCGAGGGCGAGGGAGACATGGTGCGGGTTGTGCAGGGGCATGCCGCACGCGTAGAACGGCGACGAGTCGCGGGCGCCGGGGCCGCTCTCGGCCGTGAAGCCGAGCGCGATAGACAGGTAGTGCAGTTCTGGGACGCAGCTGGGCGGCAGAAGGGACGAGAACCGGACGGTGTCGGTGCGTGCGCCGGAGGCGGCGTAGGTGCGCCAGCGGGGCAGGTGCGCGAGGAACGGCGCGAGGAGAGCGAGGAGGCCGGGGGCGTCGGGGGTGCTGAGGCTCACGTGCACGTCAAAGGGGAGGGGGTGGGAGCGGGCGAGCCATAGGGCGGACTGGGTGGCCTTTGACGGGGGGTCATCTTGGAGGTGGATGGACTGCCAGATGGTCGGTGCGCCGAGGATGATGGTGCGTAGATGGCGAGAGAGGCCAGCAAGAGTGGACGGAGATTGCGGGTCGAGAACGGCGCAGACGGCGAAGAGTTCGATGAGGAGTTCAGTGGGCAGATTCGAAAGCAACGACATGACCAGGAGCACATCAAGTCCAACGCAGCGCACAACCGACCACTTTAGGTCCGGGCCGACCTAGCCCGATGCTCCCCACTTACTACATGAACTGGAAAGTTAGATTTTTTACACTCTACCAACACTCTACGATTGACGCGACTAGACTTGCGCAGCGACAGAATTTGATTTCGAATTCCTTGGCCCAAGTACTGTACTTTCTGGTTCAACGCTCTGACTCAACATTATCATCGCAGTTGATGACCCTCATGGAAATGGGACTGCAGAAACCGAAATCAGCACTATTCGTGCTGCGTTTGACCACACATTGTCACCTAGTGATCTCCAACCCATTGGATGTCCAGCGCGGGCGTCCAGGCCCCACCGCCACCCGGAAGCACCCATGATCTATGACCGGCTTCGAAGGTCATTCACTGATCACGTACAACTCACTTCCAGAGATACCAGCCAGGAGGCCAGCTTGTTGTAAGCTACAAGAGACCCCAGACGATGGGCGACCTCGCTCTGCACCTCCTTGTTACTTTCATCAATGTAGCACTCTTACCGGTCGCTGAACATCAGCGAATGTTTGTCAAATTTGTGCTATGCGTTAAAGCTCATGCATTCATATTCATCGCGCCCAGCGCATTTATGGACAATCTAGCATCCTCCAATGACGCACAAGTCCAAACGTATAGACGCAATACCAGCGCAGGTGTGTAATGTTTGTTTGCAAAATGTGACCCAAGCCATCTGGTCTCTGATCTAATATCGTATGCCACTCGTTAAGATGCCAGCTTGTAACTGCACTCGCCGACCGGCCTGTCACGTTGCATGCCCACGGACACGTGCCAGTCTCCTAATGCACTAGAGCACAGTCCGCCGAGGCAGGGTCGGTACATAACGATACATATCGCCGCAGCAGCTCGTGAGTTTCGGATTCATCAAGTTTTAACCACCAACCACCATTCACTGACTTCCTCGTCAGTCCTCAGCGCTCATGTTTCTTGGGTTGGGATATACCAGACAAAAACCGTTTCAATAAAAAACCTACCAGTCGGAACAAGGTGATGGTAGACCACTGGGGCCCAGGTGCGAGAGGCAGGCCGCAGATTGAAACAAGCTATCATACTGAATAGTTTCAACATTATGGACAGCTCTGAGTATTTGATATTTAAAGTATATAAGCTTCGAATTACACAATGAAGGAGGGTACACGAGGTATCTGGAATGCGAAAATTGTTACACTGAGGGAAAACACATTATGACTGGGATATAACGGCCTGACAATGTTCGCCATACAACACAACTGGATTGATAGCACTGTGAGTCATCAAAAGCAAAGCCCGCTGGGATCTTGCCTAGACGGCGGCCTGAGTTAACATCTGTGAAGTACCCGTCCTCATTCAAGCTCAACATTATCTGGGCCTTGTCTTGATTTGTATGACGGGGAATTGGAGGATTGTAATGTTCTCCGTCAAGCTTTTTGCCGGTGACAGTATCCCACACCAGCACGGTCTTGTACTCCGACTCCAAGACAATCTTGGATCCATCTGGTGTGAAAGAAACAGACGACCCCCATTGACCATGGCCTTCAAGCGGCGGGAGGGCTGCTTGTCCGGTGACAGCATCCCACACCCGCACGGTCTGGTCCCTCGACCTTGAGACAATCTTGGACCCATCTGGGGAGAAGGCAACAGAGAGCACCTGTTCCTCGTGGCCTTGCAGTGGCGGGAGGGCTGCTTGTCCGGTGACAGCGTCCCACACCCGCACGGTCTTGTCCCCCGACCCCGAGACAATCTTGGATCCATCTGGTGAGAAGGAAACAGACCACACGGAATCCTCATGGCCTTCAAGTGGCGGGAGGGCAGCTTGTCCGGTGACAGCATCCCACACCCGCACAGTCTTGTCATGCGACCCCGAGACAATCTTGGACCCATCTGGGGAGAAGGCAACAGAGAGCACCTGTTCCTCGTGGCCTTCAAGTGGCGGGAGGGCTGCTTGTCCGGTGACAGCATCCCACACCCGCACGGTCCTGTCATCCGACCCCGAGACAATCTTGGATCCATCTGGTGAGAAAGAAACAGATGACACCCAATGCTCATGGCCTTCAAGTGGCGGGAGGGCTGCTTGTCCGGTGACAGCATCCCACACTCGCACGGTGTCGTCCGCCGACCCCGAGACAATCTTGGATCCATCTGGTGAGAAAGAGACAGACTCCACCGATTTCTCGTGGCCCTCAAGTGGTTGGAGGGCTGCTTGTCCGGGGACAGCATCCCACACCCGCACGGTCCTGTCATCCGACCCCGAGACAATCTTGGATCCATCTGGTGAGAAGGAAACAGACGACACGGAACCCTCATGGCCTTCAAGTGGCGGGAGGGCAGCTTGTCCGGTGACAGCATTCCACACCCGCACGGTCTTGTCCGTCGACCCTGAGACAATCTTGGATCCATCTGGGGAGAAAGAGACAGACCGCACCGGTTCCTCGTGGCCCTCAAGTGGTTGGAGGGCTGCTTGTCCGGTGACAGCGTCCCACACCCGCACGGTCTTGTCCCCCGACCCCGAGACAATCTTGGATCCATCTGGTGAGAAGGAAACAGACCACACGGAATCCTCATGGCCTTCAAGTGGCGGGAGGGCAGCTTGTCCGGTGACAGCATCCCACACCCGCACAGTCTTGTCATGCGACCCCGAGACAATCTTGGACCCATCTGGGGAGAAGGCAACAGAGAGCACCTGTTCCTCGTGGCCTTGCAGTGGCGGGAGGGCTGCTTGTCCGGTGACAGCATCCCACACCCGCACGGTCTTGTCCCTCGACCCTGAGACAATCTTGGATCCATCGGGTGAGAAGGAAACAGACCACACCCAATCCTCATGGCCTTCAAGTGGCGGGAGGGCTGCTTGTCCGGTGACAGCATCCCACACCCGCACGGTCTTGTCCCTCGACCCCGAGACAATCTTGGATCCATCGGGTGAGAAGGAAACAGACCACACCCAATCCTCATGGCCTTTAAGTGGCGGGAGGGCTGCTTGTCCGGTGACGGCATCCCACACCCGCACGGTCTTGTCATGCGACCCCGAGACAATCTTGGATCCATCAGGTGAGAATGCAACGGACCACACCACATGCTCATGGCCAATCAACACCTGTAGGAAAGGAGGCCATGTCCGTTCAATGCCAGACAGGACATGTGGCATTTTGCCATCATGGAACCTTTTGTATACAAGTGTGTCGTGGGGGGTGAATGGCACTGCGCTGGCATATATGAGCAATGGATGCTCGGTGATGGTATTCACAAAGTACTGTGCAAATCGATGGGCATCGTGCACGAGATGGTACAGTTTGCTGCTGGGAAAGTATTTCTGGATCATGAAGTTCAGCTCTCTGTTCAATAGTGTCAGTAGAAACATACCTGGGTCCACTTAAGCAGCATTATGAGTGACCGTATGACAACATCATAGGCCTTCATGACGGTAAGGGCCTCTATCCAATGTAACAAGTGTTTGCACATGAACCGGTAAACCACATCTGCGAACCCTTCAGATGCATCTGTGATCAAGCAGACATGCGTGATCCAGAACTTGGACGCATACGCGACGGGTTCCGATAGTGATTCGTGCTGTACAGGCCGCGAGAGATCCAGGTTGCAGATGTTCTCCCGTAACTCCTGTTCTAGCAGCGTGATACACCCTTTGGCGAGATTTAAATTGCATTCCTCAACAGCGATGGCCCACAGCTCGCGCGGCTCGGCTCGCGCGTGGACTGTTAGGTAGTCGTAAAAGGAGGTATGCAGGAGGCGGACCGGCCCTGTGTCACTCCAATTAAGAACACTCCCAAAGCGGGACACTGTCTGTAATGAAGGCAGACGCCGTGGAAGGTGAGGTAGTCGTGGGAGTAGAAGAGCGTCTATGGCGAGGCAGGAGAGGGGAATTTGAGCACAGATAACCACGCCGAGAATGTCTTGAAAGTTGGCGGCAGCTGATGCGTTTTGCCATTTACCTGCGGATAGAAGGGCGGTCTTGTAAAGCCGGTGCAGGCTCTCAAATGACTCGATGGATTGGCCGGTAGACTGGTGCTTGATGAGCTCGTCGCTAGTCTCCTGGGGATCTTCACTTTCGTCTATCAATTGACACGCAGTCTGCGCCCAAATGAAATGGCCACCGGCCAAAATGGCCAGTGCATCGATGTCATCTCCGCCAGGCCAGTCTCGTAGGGCCTTGGTTAAATACACAATGTTGTGTGCCCGGGTTTCGTTCAATCGATTTCGGATGAATGCAGTTACATCAGCTCGACTGGCCTGAGAGTCTACCCGCAGTTCCTCCCGTCGCATGGTGGAGGGCTGGAAATGCTCCAAAATGTCACGTTCGGGCCGACTAACGATCAGAAGCCGCAAGAACCAAGGTAGCGTTGAAACACCCTTGGAGAGGACTCGCATCAAGTCCGCCCGCTCCGTCGTGCTGCCTGCCTCGTCTAAAGCATCAATAACCACCAAAATAGGTCCCCTAGTCCAAGAGACATCTCCCAGGGCCGTCACACTCAGCAGTTTTGAGAACTGCACGGCGAGGGTCATGTTTGCGATGTTTGGGGTGTTCTTGACAATTTGTTCGATTCTGGCGCCAATGATCGGATCAAATTCAGCCAGTTGATAGGTGAGTGTTCGAATGAGCGTCGAGGCGTTCCATTCTGGAAGGTCGCGGTTGAAGAAAAAGAATGCCCCCAGGAGGTCCAGGTCACGCATCATTCGGGCTGCGGTAGTTGATAGGGTGCTTTTTCCCGCCCCGGCCACTCCATACACCCACATCGCACCCTCCTGGACTTCAGACTCGCTCGAAAACCATTCCATGATAGATTTGATAGCGTGTAGTCGAGTGTCGGGTAAACATTCACCGCGCTTGCTCTCGTCCATGACGGCGGGTCTCAACTTGTCCATGACCTGGTCAAATCCTTCATGACGGGTTAGTTGACGAATCAAGCGACTGACGAGGCCACGTACTGATGGCATCGACCGTCGCAGCAGTCTTCGATGTAACCACCGCCGTCTGGGTAGCAATGCGGCCCGTGTATTCTTCCCGCAGTTTCTTGAACGTCGCCTCGTATTGAGAAACTGTCCCATCCGTGCTGGAAAAGGTCTCTGTGATTGCCTTCCCTGTCGCATGGTAAGGATGATGAGTCAAACAACCACACTCGCTTCAACAATCTCACGGACCTGCAAATGTACGGGCACGCGCATACTCTTGTATGAAGAAACCACAGACAACTGTCTGCTTCAAGATTCGATTTAGAACATCCTGTAGCCGCTCGTCCTTCAAGTTCTCCGAGCCGACGACGATGGAGTAAATGGACTGCATGGTCTCAATGAGAGCTGCGATCCTATGGTCGCGATCTTGCTGCGCCTTCACCAGCTGTCACAGGAGCTCAACATGTGCCATGTAATTCAATAAGAGCTGACTCACCTTAAGACCGACCGAGAGCACGTTCCAGGCGAGATTCACCCAGGGATGTATCTGCAGAACGATGAGATTGGTAAGATGCAAGAAATCTACGTACGCACCTTGGCTATCTCGTCCGCGATGTTCACCAGAATGCCCATTTTTTCCACCAGCGTCTCAAAGGATCCTACGAGATCCGATTGCACAACGGCACTGACGGCCTCGCCAGCAGCGCTCATGGCATCCGTAACCGCCGTTGGTCCCGGTGCTGCCAGGCTTTCGGGCAGGCCCTCTAGGCGCTCCATTGTGGTGCTCACGGCAGTGGTAGAGCTTTCGATAATCCGCATAGCCAGCTTGCAAGTCTCTTTCCCCTTGAGTTGTAATGACAAGACAATATCTGAGATGATGATCAGTTCCTGCAAGGGTAGAATGGCGCTACTAGAATCTACCTTCGTTAGGCTGACGATTAGATAGTCGTAGTAGCTCGGCCAGATCGATTTCGAGTAAACCCTGGGACACATTGGAAGACTTGTTGAGAATTCTGCCGTCTCGAATCAAACTGAAAGTGATCTTCTCCGAGGGTGCCAAAGGCAGTCTGCATTGCAAGCAAGAGATGAGCTTGTGCCAGTCGGCATAGTCTAGGACATGCACTCACAGTATGTTCTTCTCGTTCCAGGGTATCTCTCCACCCTTTTTCCATATCGCATCCCGAGTCCTCCACGTAACGCCCCCTGCGTCAACTTGAACATGTGCCTTGACGGATTGCGCTAAACGCAATCGCAGACGGCCAGACACCTGGACGACTAGGAGACCAGTTAGCACACAGCCCTGTAGCAGATGAGGTGAACAACGACTTACTCGTGATCTCGTAAGATTTTGCTATCGTGCTATTGTTTCACAGACTGTTGAGCGACGACGATTTGATGAATGAACCGATCGACTCACGCTTGAGATGCCATCCACAGACAACCAGAAATTGAGGAATGGGCAGTGCTTTAGCACCACAGGTCCACACTTTGACAGCTGGAGGGTTTGCTCCAAGCAGCGCTTGTCTGTATGATCGGTCCAAGCCGGCCCACGTTGAAGGACTCAGAGTCAAGGCGAACTGGGCGCTTGACCGCGCAGAACGCGATACCGTGACCTGTGGGGCACAAATTCCTTGCTTCTTGCACTCACTCTCGCTTCATTCGTTTCCCCCTACTCTCCACTGTATCATCAAGCGATCATTCTCTTCCTGTGCCAATATCTCAGATGTATTGATTTTGAGTTCCAGCACGACTGCATAATAAAGGGACGATTGTCTTCATTTATTTTGGTATGACTATGGGAGACTAGCACGACTGTGCTAGTACTTACCGCGCAGTAACATGATAACCTCTCCGCTCTGCTATGGGCCGACTTGGCAGTTGTCGTCATGCACCGCAATCTCGGCCAATTCGCGGCCTGTTTGCGCCCCGCCCTCGAAATAGTCAGTCACCTCAACATTGACATCCCCAGCACTCCCGCCGCTCGCCACCGCCGACCCTGGCCCCATCGCAGACATCTGGATCCGACTTCGAACTGGATCATCTAGAGTTCCCTCAGTGCCCTTTCCCGAGTGGCCCCAGACTGCCCCCCGCCGCGGCCCATGGGGCGGTGGAGCCATTGCACCCCTCGTTGTGTCCTCCGCCGACGAGTGGATCCTCATCACCACGTACCGCGCGTTCTCAGCCGCAGATCGCCTTCGACCACTTCAAGCTCGTCACATTACACCATGAGCATCGTCCCGGCCGCGCTGGAAATGGAAGTGATACCACGATTCACATGCACCGCGTGTGGGCGGGCATCAGCGAGTGCGGCAGTGGAGCTGGGCGATGCACCGTCGCGGAATAACTCTGGCTCGGGCAGCGTGATGGAATGGAGCACCGCTGCGCGGGGCGTTGTCGAGCATTGGGCCTGGCGCCTGATGCTGCTCCAACACTGTCTGAATGAGGTCATCACCGCCCCAGACGTGAATGCGACACAGGTCACGCTCGACGTACGCCTGTTCACGTACAGGGCACGTCCTGGAATCAGGTGTAGGGTTGATCGCGAGCATGGCTGGGGTGTGCGGCGCATCGGAGTGCTTCCCAGAGCAACGAAGCGGGGGCATAACCTCGACGTTGTCACGAGAACCAGTTTATCGCCGACCGACTGCAAATGCGCGCTCGAGGTGCTTCGCCGAGCCTGAATCACCCCTCATGCACCCACACCCGCCTCAGCTATCCTCACCACGCCCAAAGACCCTTATAGCACTCCCTATGCTATACGCGACCTTCCATCGCTGTCATGGGCGCGAAACGCAAACGCAACATTCGCGTTTTGTCGTCGCCCGCCTCCACGCATGCGCTTCCTCTACTCGGTCATCAGAAGCGACGCAGGCTCTGTAAACGAGGCGTATTCGAGCCATCCACCGCCGCGCAGCATTGGTCACTTGGACCCTCGTCGCATACGACCATCCGAACTCACCCGTCGGTCCCACTCTCAGATCCGGAGGAGCTGTACGTTGCTTCTCTCTGCCTTTTGACTTCATCTGATACACGATTAGCGTCTTGGTATGTACCCTTGGCTCGCGTCTGATACACGATTATTGTCGTGGTATGCCCATCCAGTGGTACAGGCGCTATCAACATGACGCCAAGTGATTTCCGAAGATTGGATGAAGGCGAATATTTGAATGACACCCTCATTGAATTTGGTCTCAAGTAAGCTCAATCACCTTCTGGAGATTTACTCCTCTCTGACTCTGGTCGTTAGGCCTTGGCTGGATGACGTGCGAAAGAGTGATCCAGTGACTGCACTCAATACACATATTCAGCTCTTTCTTCTACAAGAATCTGATGAACAATAGCAATAAGTAAGTCAATATGAGCTTATTTCCGA
>KV417482.1:740661-759743 GCA_001630335.1 Athelia psychrophila | reverse complement strand
CCCCGGAACCACCCAATTTTGAGGCCCGAAAACGGCCAAATGTGTGTCCAGAGATAGGGGATTTGAGGCCGCAGGCCTCGAATTTTTGGGAAAAAATAGTTCGTGGTTCGTGTCGAAAAGCGAGAAACCATTGACCATTGACGAGAATTTAACATAAAACCGAGGGCGACTGGAACCTTCAGCTCGTAGGAACAGCCAACCGCGTTAGCGGCGCCAAAAAATTGCGTTTTAGCGTATCACGTGATGATGTCCGTCCGACATAGGGGATTTGAGGGCCAAACTGACCTCAACCATAGGGGATTTGAGGCCCATTTTGGAGGATTTTTCCGGGTGGTTAGAAGGGGGAGCTTCCGGGGGCCTTTTGAACTCTGCGCGAGGCCAACGCGAGGCAGCGCTTGTCTAATTCGTATAATCGGCCCAAGCCGGTCCACGTTGACAGACTTGGAGTCGAGGCAAACTGGGCGCTTGATTCGCCTGTTCGCAGAACGGGGTACCGTGACCGTGTGGCCAATTGGGCTGCCGATGGTCACTCAATGCGCGTCTCGCCAGCGAATTAGTGGCAAGCCCAGGGAGGCGATAAAGGAGTAGTGCTGAAGTGATTGTAGCGGCGAATCTTGGTACAGGTTGATTAATGTTGGTAACAAATAGCATTTGTGCCGATCTGAAGTGCCGCAGCGGTAGAGAGAAAACAAGGCTGAGGTCGAGTATCTTGAAGAGTATACGTAGTCGATGTGCCCAAAGGTAGTTCGTGTATAATTTCATTGTAAAGTTGTAAGCGACGTTGAAGCGACGAGAATCAGAAGTGCCGAGGCTGTCGTCGTCGGACTCGGTTTCAATAAGAGCATAAACCTCAGCTCCCCTCCTCCCCGGGTTCTCGTCGTCCCCGTCGTCCCCGTTCTATGCCACCGCCCCCGGATCTCCTGCGGCATCCGCTTTGTCCGCATCACCCTCGCCCTCGTGTACACCCAGCGCCTTCCTGTCCCCCGCGAACTCCACTTGTAGCCACGATGCGTCCAGACTTGCGCAGCGACTGAAATCGAATGCCTTGGTTCTAGCACTGTGCTTTCTCTGGTTCAACGCTCTGACTCGACACTATTATGCCCCCCCCCCCCATGGAAATGGGACTTTCCAAACCGAAATCAGCACCATTCGTGCTGCGTTTCACCACATATTGTCACATAGTGATCTACAACCCTTTGGACGACCAGCGCTCATGCCCAGTCCCCGCCCATACGCACCATGTTCTGGATCCATGATTTGCTTCAAAGCCCGTCCACTTGTCGCGCCCAGCTCACTTTCAAAAATGCTAGCCAGGCGGCTAACACGCAAGCTACAAGAGATCTTTGATGATTAGTGATCTTACTCTGTAACTCATTTGTAACTTTCATCAATGTCGCACTCTTACTACCAATCACTGAACATCGGCAAATGTTTGTCAAATCTGTGCTGTGCGTCAAAGCTCACCCATTCATCGCGCCCAGCTTATTTATAGACCATCCAACATCCTCCAATTACGCGCAAGTCCAAACATATAGACGCAATACTAACGCAGGTGGGTAATGTTCGCTTGCAAGCTGTTACTCGAGCCAGCTGGTTTCATATGCCGTTCTTTCAGACGCCAGCTTGCAACTGCACTCGCCAACCAGCCACGTCACGTCGTATACCCACGGAGATGTGTTAGTCTCCCAACGCAACTAGAAAAAGGTTCGTCGAGGCGGGGTCGGCACATAACGATACATACATATCGCCGCACAAGCTCGTGAGTTTCGTGATTCGTCAATTCTGAACCCCTGTCATCATCAATTACTGACTTCCTCGTCAGTCGTCAGTGCTCATGTTTCTTGGTTTGGGATGTACCGGAGCCTACGTGCGAGATCTTGCACTACTGTCTTTCTGCTGGATTCAGGGCAGCAATAAGATGGCAACATACAGTTTGACACAAGCCAACGCAATAAGTACATACTACAAGATGTCAACATAGCTATGAGTATTAGATATTGAAATGATATAAGCTTTGAATTATGCGATGAAGTAGGGTACCTGAGGGATCTGGAAGTCGAAAATTGTTACACTTGGGGAAAACAAATTATCACTGGGATGCGACGGCCAGAAGGTGTGGTTCTCCATACAATACAACGGGATTGATGGAACTGTGTGCGCTCGAAAGTAAAGCCTACTGGGATCTTGCCTAGATGGCGCCCTGAATTAACATCTGTGAAGTAACCTTGCTCGTTCAAGCTTAATACCATTGGTGCCTTGTCATAATTTGTATCGCGGGGACTTGGAGGATTGGAATGTTCTCTGCCGAGCTGCATGCCAGTAACAGTATCCCACACCCGCACGGTGTTGTCATACGACCCCGAGATAATCTTGGATCCATCTGGCGAGAAGGAAACAGACCACACCCGATCCTCATGTCCTTCAAGTGGCGGGATGGCTGCTTGTCCGGTGACAGCATCCCACACGCGCACAGTCCTGTCCCCTGACCCCGAGACAATCTTGGATCCATCTGGTGAGAAGCAAAAAGAAGATATCCATTCCTCATGGCCTTCAAGTGGCGGGAGAGCTTCTTGTCCGGTGGCGGCGTCCCACACCCGCACCGTCTTGTCCCCCGACCCCGAGACAACCTTAGATCCATCTGGTGAGAATGCAACAGACGACACCCATTCCTCGTGGCCTTCAAGTGGCGGGAGGGATGCTTGTCCTGTGACAGCATCCAACACCCGCACCGTCTTGTCCCACGATCCCGAAACAATCTTGGATCCATCGGGTGAGAAGGAAACAGACCACACCCAGTCCTCGTGGCCTTGCAGCGGCGAGAGGGCTGCTTGTCCGGTCACAGCATCCCACACGCGCACAGTCTTGTCCCCTGACCCCGAGGCAATCCTGGATCCATCGGGTGAGAAGGAAACAGACTGCACTGATTTCTCATGGCCTTCAAGTGGCGGGTGGGCTGCTCGTCCGGTGATGGCATCCCACACCTGCACGGTCTTGTCCGCTGACCCCGAGACCATCTTGGATCCATCGGATGAGAAGGAAACGGACCACACTGTGCCCTGATGGCCTTCAAGTGGCGGCAGCGCTGCTTGTCCGGTATTGGCATCCCACACCCGCATGGTCTTGTCCAGTGATCCTGAGACAATCTTGGATCCATTTGGTGAGAAGGAAGCAGACGACACCCCTCTCTCATGGCCTTCAAGTGGCGGCAGAGCTGCTTGTCCGGTGGTGGCATCCCATACCCGCACCGTCTTGTCCGCCGACCCTGAGACGATCTTGGATCCATCTGGTGAGAAGGAAACAGATGACACCCAATGTTCGTGGCCTTTAAGTGGCGGGAGGGCTGCCTGTCCGGTGACAGCGTCCCACATCCGCATGGTCTTGTCTGCCGACCCCGAGACAATCTTGGATCCATCCGGTGAGAATGTAACAGACAACACCAATTCCTCGTGGCCTTCAAGTGGCGGGAGGGCGGCTTGTCCGGTGACCGCATCCCACACCCGCACCGTCTTGTCTCCCCCCGAAACAATTTTGGATCCATCTGGTGAGAAAGAGACAGACCGCACCGATTCCTCGTGGCCCTCAAGTGGTCGGAGGGCTGCATGTCCGGTGAGAGCGTCCCACACCCGCACCGTCTTGTCCTCCGACCCTGAGACAATTTTGGATCCATCTGGTGAGAAAGAAACAGACCACACCCAGCCCTCATGGCCTTCAAGTGGTGGGAGGGCCGCTTGTCCGGTGACAGCATCCCATACCCGCACGGTCTTGTCCTGCGACCCTGAGACAATCTTGGATCCATCGGGTGAGAAGGAAACAGACCGCACCCACTTCTCGTGGCCTTGCAGTGGCGGGAGGGCCGCTTGTCCGGCGGTGGCATTCCACACCCGCACGCTCGTGTCATCCGATCCCGAGGCAATCTTGCATCCATCAGGTGAGAATGCAACGGACCGCACGTGATCATCATGGCCAATTAATAACTGTAGCAAAGGAGGCCATGTCGCCTCAATGCCAGACAGGACATGTGGCATTTTGTTATTGTGGAAGGTTTTGTATACAAGTGTGTCGTGTGGGGTGAATGGCACTGCGCTGGCATAGATGAGCAATGGATGCTTGGTGATCGTATTTGCGAAGTACTGCGCAAATCGATGGCCATCGTGCACGAGATGGTGCAGTTTGCTGCTGGGAAAGTATTTCTGGATCATGAAGTTCAGCTCTCTGTTCAAGAGCGTCGGTGGAAACATACCTGGGTCCACTTGAGGAGCATTATTAGTGACCGTGTGACAATACCATATGCCTTCATAACGGTAAGGGCCTCGATCCAATGCAGCAAGTGTTTGCACATGAACTGGTATACCACGTCTGCGAGATGTGTAGATGCATCTGTTACCGAGCAGACATGCTCGATCCAGAATTTGGATGCATACGCAACGGGTTCCGATAGTGATTCGTGCTGTACAGGCCGCGAGAGAACCAGGTTGCATATGTTCTCACGTAGCTCTTGTTCTAGCAGCATGATACATCCATTGGCGAGATGTAACTTGCATTCCTCAACATGGATGGCCCACAGCTCGGGCGGCTCAGCTCGCGCATGGACTGTCAGGTAGTCGTAAAAGGAGGTGTGGAGCAAGCGAACCGGCCCTGTGTCGCTCCAATTAAGCACACTCCCAAAGCGTGACACTGTTTGTAATGATGGGAGACGCCGTGGAAGGTGAGGCAGTCGCGGGAGAAGAAGAATGTCTATTGCGCGGCAGGACAGCGGAATTTGAGCACAGATAACCACACCGAGAATGTCTCGAAAGTTGGCGGCAGCTGATGGGTTTTGCCAACCCCCCGCGGATAGAAGAGCAGTCTTGTAAAGCCGGTGCAGGCTCTCAAACGAATTGGCGGATTCGCGGGTGGACTGGTGCTTGATGAGCTCATCGATAGTCTCTTGGGGATCCTCACTCCCATGTATCAATCGACATGCAGTGTCTGCCCATATGAAATGCCCAGACGCCAAAAGAACGAGACCATTGATATTGTCCTCGCTGGGCCAGTTTTCCAAATCTGGGCCTAGGTAGGCGATGTTTCTGTCCCGTGTATTGTATAATCGCGACCGGATGAACACAGCTATGTCTGCTTGATCGGTTTCTGAGTCAACCCCAAGTTCTTCCCGTCGCATGGTGGAGTCCTTAAAGCCATCCAATATGTCCCGCTCGCGGCGACTGACAATCAGGACCCGTAAGAACGACGGCAGTCTTGGAACACCCTCAGAGAGAACTCGTATCAAGTCCTCTCGCTCCGTCGTACTGCCTGCCTCGTCGAGGGCATCAATGACCACCAAAACAGGCCCCCTAGTCCAAGGGACATCTCCCAGGGCCGTAACACTCAGCAGTTTCGAGAACTGCACTGCGAGAGTCATGTTTGCGATGTTCGGAGTGTCCTTGATAATCTGTTCGATTCTGGCGCCAATGACCGGATCGAACTCAGCCAGTTGATAGGCGAGCGTTCGAATAAGTGTCGAGGCGTTCCATTCGGGAAGGTCGCGGTTGAAGAAGAAAAAAGCCCCCAGTAGGTCGAGGTCACGCATCATTCGGGCTACGGTAGTCGATAGGGTGCTCTTTCCTGCCCCAGCCAATCCATGCACCCACATGGCACCCTCCTGGCCTTCTGAATCGCTCGAAAACCACTCCATGATAGATTTGATAGCCTGTAGCCGAGTATCGGGTAGGCATTCGCGGCGCTTGCTCTCGTCCATGACGGCGGGTCTCAATTTGTCCATCACCTGGTCAAATCCTTCATGACGGGTTAGTTGACGAATAAAGCAACTGACGAGGCCACGTACTGATGGCATTGACCGTCGCGGCAGTCTTGGATGTAACCACCGCCGTCTGGGTAGCAATGCGGCCCGTGTATTCTTCCCGCAGTTGCTTAAACGTCACCTCGTATTGAGCAACAGTCCCATCCGTACTGGAAAAAGCCTCTGTGATTGCTTTCCCTATCGGCCATGATGATGATCAGTCAAAAAACCACACTCGCTTCAACAATCTCACGGACCTGCAAATGTACGGCCACGTGCATATTCTTGTATGAAGAAACCACAGACAACTGTCTGCTTCAAGATTCGATTTAGAACATCCTGTAGCCGTTCGTCTTGCAAGTTCTCCGAGCCGATGACGATGGAGTATATGGACTGCATGGTCTCAATGAGAATTGCGATATTGTGGTCGCGATCTTGCTGCGCCTTCACCAGCTGTCACAGGGGCTCAAAGTGTGCACTGTAGTTCAATGAGAGCTCACTAACCTTGAGCCCGACCGAGAGCACGTTCCAGGCTAGATTCACCCACGGGTGTATCTGCAGAACGATGAGATTGGTAAGATGCAATATATTTGTGTGCCCACCTTGGCTATCTCGTCTGCGATCTTCATCAGAATGCCCATTTTATCCACCAGCGTCTCAAAGGATCCTACGATATCCGACTGCGCAAGGGCACTCACGGTGTCGCCAGCAGTGCTCATGTTATCCGTAACCGCCGTTGGTCCCAGTGCTTCCAGTCTTTCGGGCAGTCCTTCAAGGCGCTCTGTTGTGCTGCTCAATGCAGTGGCATAGCTTTTGATGATCCGCACAGCCAGCGTGCAAGTCTCTTTTCCTTTGAGCTGCAATGACAAGACAACATCTGAGATGACCAGAACATTAGTTCCTGTAAGTACGGAATGAAGCTAATAGAATTTACCTTCGTTAGGCTGACGATTAGATAGTCGTAGTAGCTCGGCCACTTCGATCTCGAGCAAACCGTGGGACACATTGGAGCACTTGTTGAAAATTCTGCGGCCTCGAATCAAAGTGAAAGTGATCTTCTCTGAGAGGGCCAAAGGCGGTCTGCATTCCAAGTAAGGGATGAGCTTGTGCCAGTCTGCCTAGTCTAGGACCGGCACTCACAGTATGTTTTTCTCGTCCCAGGGTATCTCTCCGCCCCTTTTCCATTCCGCTTCACGAGTCTTCCACGTAACACCCCCTGCGTCAACTTGAACATGTGCCTTGACGGATTGCGCTAAACGCAGTCGCGAGAGACCAAACACCTGGACGACTGCGAGACCGATCAGCGCACAGCCATGCAGCAGGTGAGGTGGGCGACGACTTACTTGCAATCTCATAAGATCTTACCGTTGCCCTATCATTTCACAGTCAGTTGAGCGACGAAGATTTCATGACTGAACCGATCAGCTCACGCTTGAGATGCCATCCACTGGACCACAATGAATTGAGGAATGGGCAATGCTTCAGCACCACAGGTCCACGCGCAGATGGCTGGAGGTTCGCGCAAAGTCAGCAAGAGGCAGCGCTTATTGATTCGTATCATCGGTCCAAGCCGGCCCACTTTGGACTGGAGGCAAAGTTCAAACTGAGCGAGGCTGAGCGCTTGTCTTGTATATTCCGGTTCGCCGAACGCGATATGTAAGGATATGTACCGTGACCGCGTGGCCAATTTGGCGGTCCACGGTCACTTAATATTGCCCGGGCCAGTCTCACCAGCGCGTTGGCAGGGAGCCCGGGGAGGCGGTGAAGGTGTTAATCCAGCATTTCAAGTTGTGCCGATCTCAGCGGTAGAAAGAAAGACACGTTGGCCGTTCGGAAGAGTAGTTGATCGTATCGTGCAAATATTGTCACCGCCAGTCGGGTCACAAATGTTACGGACTCCGTCACCTGCCCGCCGGGCCGCTCCATCCGATATGTACTACGGGCAATGAACAGCACCACATCTGTTAGCTTCAATTTTTTGAATTGCGACGAAGGCCGCCTCCTGATTGCCATGATCAGTATCCCTCAGCAAACTTGTATGCAGGTTCATTGCGACACTTACACATGTGGAAAACACGGCAAGACTTTGTGGTTGATGAAGAAGATATCACTATGGACCCTAGAACGTGTTTTATTCACCCAGAAAAACGGGTTAATAGTCACAGGTTACTCGATGACCATCACTTGTTTACCTGGTGACAGACAGAAAATCACCCGTTTACCTGGTTCCATATACCTGTTGAATAAAACTCGGTATATGACCGAATTCACTGGTTCTATATCTGAGATAACCGGGTGAATGTCACCCACTAAACATGTGTTTCCGCAACATGATAAAATTGCTGATGCTCATTGGCTTGCCGGGGTAGAAATACATTGTAATCAGTTGAATCATATTTTGTTCTCGGAGTGCGTGTATCTAATCAGCCACGAGAAAGCCCCGCCGCGCCCACCCTTACTCTCGTTGCTACGATCAAAGCTGCACGAGCCCGAATCACTCCGATTCTCCACCTGCGTGTACTCCTTCCCTGTTCTTTGGCGATGACCACTACGGCACTCGTCTGTGTACCAGTTGCAGGCAAGTTGATGAGAAGGAAACTGATGATATTCAAGATCAGCTAAATTTGGTAGGATATCATGTAATTGCACATACCAGAGCCGCCTCTTGCATATCTGCCATCCCAATGTATCTGACTTCCACTCCCTGCATATCCCCCACCCCCCACGCATCTAACTTGATCCTATTTGACAGTTGGCATACCAAAGACCCAGCCAGAGACAGAGAGAGCCGCAGAGAGAGCCTCAGAGAAAGCCGTAGAGACAGATAAGCCCAAAAGACCAGAGAGATTAACCGCAGAGACGACCAATCCGATCAGCCCCGATCCGATCAGCCTTGCGACCAGTAGATCCTAGATGGTAAGAAAAGCGGTGAATAACAAAGTAAATATGCACTCAAACATACTTTGATATGCTTGCCGACTTTCAGATCAGATAAAAGAGAGCAAGCTGGGAGGGTGCGGAGGGGACGAGCGGGGAAGATGTGGTGGTTGCGGAGCAAAGGTGGCCGACAATAAACAACAGCAAACACGACACTTAGAAGAAATTTCAGCTCGACGGAGGTTTTTACCTGTTTTTGGAATCAGCCGTTTTACATGGTGAATGTTACGCGTTCTGAGCCCCCAGTGTTAACCTAGTTAGTTTAACTAGTTTTCCCTGTTATAATTTGACCCAACGAAAATCACCCGTTTTGTCATTCACCCGTTACTCACAGGTAAATCGGGTGATTGCCATAATTCACTCGTTTACCCGGTGAATAACACACGTTCCAGGGCCCATAGTGTATGATATCAGCCGTTGTGTCCTTATGACATGCATGTATTGACGGTGGCCAGGGCATCATGTAGAACTCGAAGGGTTCGAAGTGTTGTATCTATTATCTTGCTGGTCCCAGGTGTAGTCATATGTATTACCCAGCAAGCATACGGCTGTTGCTCGGCCCGTTAATTTTTCTCATTCTGAGTCGCTCCTTGATATCGTGGCGCTCATAGAGCTTTATCATCCTCATCTACTGGAAATCCCTGCTCAGCTCTCTTGCGTCGTCTCTCCACGAGCTTCACCGCCTGCGAGGCATCCTGCCTCAGCTCCTCCTCGTCCCCCCTCAACAAACTAGTCTCCTTCACCATCAAGAAGCTCACGAGTGCCGCAAGCACGGCGAGGCACGCATGTAGGATGAATAGGTACTTGAATCCGCGGTTATATCCCCGAGAAAGGATGAGCGCGGCCTCGGAGGGTACAATGCCGAGAGACGACAGCTCGCTCGTGTTGCCGGAGATACCCAGGAGGGCGGGGTTGTTCACGATGGCTGTAATCGATGCTGGGGAGATTAGAAAGGAAGCCATGAATTTGCGAAGGAAGTTGTTGCTGAAGTGCGATATGTATGAGCTGAGGACCGAATTTATGATTAAGTTTGGTCAACCCACATCAAGCTTGCACTGATAGCAATCGACAGAGTACACCCTAGAAGCCGCGTGAGCTGTAGAAGATCACCGTCAGCATTCACACTGGTCCAAATAATCCACGGCTGCACTCACATTCCACATTGCAATCACAATGGCCATGTCTTTCCTCGGCACGGAAGCTTGTGCAGCAATCGTACTAGTCTGCTGCGTCTGGCCAAATGTCAGCATGAGACCGATATCGTAGGGTTGAGCAGCCCCACCATTCCTGCGCCGAGACCACTTATGATCATTAGGAAGACAACTAGGGCTTTCGGTGTGGCGGGTGTGATGGTAGATATGCAACCGCATCCAATGGCCCACAGTAAAAATCCAGAGTATATCAATATCTGATCATATTCGTCAGTGAGATTTGTATGCACAATGTGCCGCACCTACTCGATAGCGGCTTGTGCGGCTAACAATGTAACCCTGTCCCGACAGTTAGCCCCTAACACGCATGCACTTTTGAATGATTAACCACTGACCGAAGAAATATTGGCGACTGACAGACCCAATGGGATGGGAAGTACAAATGTTCCCGCGCGTATTGGTGAGAAACCAAGAGCGACTTGGAAGAATTGAGGCAAGTAGAAAAGCGAGGAGTAGAAAATGAATCCGCTAAGTACCATGGGAAACTGTCTGTCAGCTTGTATGCAATCGTAATGATGGTGCATCGCGTACTTTACAAACATGCACATGAGAACACCGGTTACGGTTTTGTGCTTGAAAATGTGCACTGGGTCTCCTCTCAGTAAATGTTGCCTGCAGCAGTGAAGTACAAATATTCACTGGGAACGATAGGAAGCCGCGCTCCACGCCACTCCCATACGCAAAAGAGCACCACGACAAGAAGGCCGGAAAGGAGGGGCGCGATTATGTTTGGCGAGCTCCAAGGAAATGTGACACCTCCCTAGAGATTTGAATCTTTCAGATTAGCAGGACTCGACGGAGACGAAGGTGGTACCCAGATCAAGGGCAAAACGATGAGTGTACACCCCGCAAGCGTCAGGGCTGCGCCAAGGTAATCGATGGCGAGCCACTTTCTGAAGAAACCAACCATTAGGATCGCGTTGGTGCGCTGGTCATGAGCAAGAAAATCGACCTTTTCATATCGCCTTGAACTCGTTTCAGTGGCAAAGCAAAGTGGATTACCACCATGGACCCCAGTGCAATGGGGATGGTGATCCAGAAGCACCACTGCCATAGTGGAAAATTAGTTCAGAAATAATGGAGAGATGTGTGGGGAAGTCTCACTCGCCAGCTAGCCTTTTCGGCCAGAGCACCTCCGAGAGGAGGGCCAATAGCATTTGCTAAGCCGTTGACAGATATTATAATCCCTTGGTACTTTCCTCTGTTTCCGTCAATACGATTATATGTAATGTAGCACTCTCACGAAGAGGTAAATTACCTTTCCTGAAGGCTCACGATATCGGATATGATGATCTGCGTCAAGGACAGTATACCACCGCCACCAGCTCCAGCCACCGCTCGAAAAAATATCAACTCAACGATATCTCGTGAGAACCCGGCTGCTAGACTGCCGACGACGAACGTGGCCATTGCGAAGAACAAGGTGGCTTTGCGACCAAAGATGTCACTTAGACGGCCATACATGGGTTGAAAGGCAGCAGAGGTTAAAAAATAGGCCGATGGCACCCATGAGATGACCGATCCGGCGTGGAATACCTCGGATACCGTAGGCAAAGCGGTCGCGACCACGACGGAGTCCAGACTGGAGACGACGACGCAGCAAGCGAGCCCCATGAAGACCGTGACGATAGTTTTGAAAGGAAGGAGATTCGTCTGGTCGGTCAACACGAGGTGTTTGGACGGTGCCGGCGGGACATCACGTTGGTGTATCGATAACGCTGGCGTAGCTGTGGCGGCAGTCGGTAGCCCGTCAAATAGCCGTGGCGATTCTGTTATCACAGTGGTGGGAATCATAATGGGCGTTGATGAGCGGGTTCAAGATCCACTTATATATAACACTTTCGGCCTAAGAGACCCGGTCGGTCCGAAAGTCCTTCAGCGGTCCTGCTGTTTTGAATCAGCCGTTGCTTAAATAGCACCACCTGAGAGGCTTAAGATACCCTGAGTTTTCTAGTGCGAGGTATATATCGATACCGATCTGAAGAAAAGAAATGCATGCACTATGAGCCGGACAGAAACACTGTTCCCATGCTCCATATTTGATTCAATCAGGATAGTCTGGGAAGACCGATGAAGACCGCCTCCTGATTGCCACGATCAGTATCCCTCAGCAAACTTGTATGCAGGTTCATTGCGACACTTACAAATGTGGAAAATACGGCAAGACTTGCGTGGTTGACGAAGAAGGATATCAGCCGTTGTGTCCTTGTGACAAGCTATTTGAAGCCTGTGATGAGAAGACGCTGATGGGCCATGAGGCCCTCTGTAGTCTGCGCAGAAATAAATGATCACGTACAACATATCGGATATCTTTTCGTGCAACTCATGACAACGTTCACCCTAATATTGCTAGAATATTAGAGGAGAGACAAATATGATGACTCAAATGAGTGCAGACAACTTCTGCGAGAGCACGAGGATACGAGGAAGTGTGAAAGCAGAAATGAGGTTTAGTTGAAGCGGCTGTGGCGCGCAAGTTTCTTGCTTCTCACACTCGCCAGTCTTGCTTTATTCGTTCCTCCATTGTATCGTCAAGCGATAAAACTCTTCCTGGGCCAATATCTCAGATGTATCGATCTCGACTTCCAGGGCGACTGTGCTAGTTTGAGTCAAACAAAGACTGACAACCGGATCCCCGGGCCGGGCGTTCTCTACAGGGCGGCCGTGGTTTGCAGCAGCCTATCAGTGAGCCTCTGCATTGCGCAGCAATATGATAAGCCTCTCTCCCCTCCTCTATCATGCTGCTATGGACAGCCCTGCAGCTAGCATCGACCCTCGCTCTGATCCAGGAAGAGCAAACCCACTTGACGCTCTCGAATCACTCGACTGCCCCGTTTATTTTCAATTCTCTGTCCTCGCTCCTGCAATTATGGCCTAACACCTATCACCAGAACGGCCACACCATCGTACCAGGGACTCTGCAGCCATTCACCCTGTTGTATCATGCACGCAAAGACACAAACCCGCCGCAGTCCCCGGAGTGGTTCGCATTCGACCCGGAGATGAGCCACACCATCATGGTCCTGCGCAGTGGTCCTACGTATCTGACCACATACAGGACAACGAAGCCAGCGAGGGTGCTGTACTTTGACGGCATGAGCGCGGCATTGGGAGGCTTGGGCTGGATGGACACGCAAGAGGTGCTCCTCCGCGGCGCGGGGGCGAAGGGGACATCCTGGGAGAAGGACGAGATACGCTGGATGGATGACTACGATCGCGCACAGAAGCTCTGCAAATGGGCGTCTAGCAGGAACATTGAGGGCTTCGTGCGCATGAATGCCGGATTGTGAGTTAGCCCCGGTTTTTGGCTACCTGTATCTTATTCACTTTAGCGAGCTCTTGTGGTGCGACTTTACAGCCCCCGCCCTCGAGATCGTCAGTCACCTCAATATCACCGTCCCCGGCACCCCTGCTGCTCGCCCTCGCGGACCCTGGTCCCCTCACAGACGATCCGGGTCCGAACTTGATCATCCAGATCTCCCTCAGCGCCCTTTCCCAGGTAGCCCGGGAGGCCCCCGCCGCGGCCCATGGGGCGGTGGAACCACAGCACCCCTTGCCGTGTCTTCGGCTGACGAGTGGATCCGCATCGCCACGCACCGCGCGTTCTCCCCGCAGCCGCGGATCGCCCTCGACTACTCCAAACTCGTCACCTTCTACCACCCGCGCCTCACGAGCCTCGCCCTCGGCCGCGCTGGAAATGAAATCGATATCACGATGCGCATGCACCGCGTATTGACGGACATCAGCGACGGCGATGCAGCGAGTGTGGCGGCGGAGCTGGACGACGTGCTGTCGCGGGATGACTCTGGCTCGGGCAGCGGGATGGACTGGGGCGCCGCTGCGCGGGGCGTCGTTGAGCATTGGGCATCGCGTCTGATGCAGCTTCAACACGGTCTGAACGAGGCCATCACCGCCCCAGACGCGAATGCGACACAGGTCGTACTCGACGTCCGCCTGCTCACGTATATGCCGCTCAGCCCGTACATGGCGCTCGGATCCACGCCAAACGTCTCTGGATCCGCATTGTTCTTCGGAAAGGGAACAGGGACGACCCTCCGTGCTGAAGAACTGCTTGAACTTGAGCTTGAATCGGCTTTCGACCGATGCATGTACTCCGCCACCGGATTCGCGTCATCGCGTACGTTTACACCCCAAGAGACGCTTCTCCAGTCGAGCATCGCGGCGGTGCTGGAGCGGGTGTGCTTTGATGTCGGGGTCATCTTTTCCGAGAGCTACGACGCGTCTGCATCCGCGTCTTTGCATCCCTGTCTATCTGACGAAGATGATTCCAGAAGCAGGGATATATCACTTACTATTGCGATTGAGGGTTGGGAAACGCGGATGAACGCCCTAGTGGCGTGGCTAGACTGGACGGAGTGGTTACGGTGTGACAAGGCGTGTGGCTGGGATGTGAGTGCTGCTTCATTGATTGTTGCCTACCCGCCTTTCTTTCGTGCTTTCGTAAATAATGCTCATTGTGGTTGCTGTTGTAGAGTGTGTGTGCGATGCCACTGTGGCCTATCCAGATGTCGGACGAGGACGAGGACGGTACGCAAGACTCGGGCAGAGAGGCTGAATGGCAGCCGCGATGCCACAAGTTGAAAGGCTCCAGTGTACCTTGGAATGTGCTCTGAGGTTGGGCGCGACGAATCAGGCGTTGGGCGTCCGTAGAGTCGGTTGTCTGGATAATATTATCTATAAGTAGACGTGGTTGGGTTTTGGTTTAATTGCTTACCACAAGAACATCTTATATCTGGCTCTATATACGTGCTATAAATCATATCAAACTCCTCAATTTGTTTGCCTTCAAACAAGTGCATCGGATTCAGCTTATACTTACTTTCATGTTGAAATCACTGAACGCACAAAAGGCATGGGGCGTGGGAACATATATTTCCGTATAAGGCAATTGAAGGGGGTGTCTCTCGAGCCTACATCAGATCATCTGACCCTCATCTTCCAGGCTGATTTGAACGTGAGAATGTTGAATAGAAGATATGTCCATAAATCTGAACGTACGAGCATCGGCTTTGTGCAATAGCTCGGCAGCTTCTAATGCGTGAAAACTCATTATTGGCATCTCGAACACTTCCTGCTGTGAAACTGTCGGTCCGCCCAATTTCTCCCCACCAGATGTGGAGTCATCCGCCGGGTCTCGGCGGCCATTCTTCCAGGTCTTGGCTGCCGCCCGTCTGGCATCTTCGAGCCTCTTGGCCAATCTCCAAGCCGTGTGTGCTTGAAGTTGAGCGTTGCCCAGCATCCACTCCGGCGCGATCAAAGTTGCAAATAACACGATCATGGCCGCTCTTTGGCCGAGGAGCTTGTCCCAAATAAAATGGCCTGCTTTGATGATTACATTCCTTTTGGGTTCGCTGGGTCGTTCGGTCCTCGGTGCAGGAATGTTGTGGTGAATGGCAAACCAAACGCACGCAAGAATGGTTAGAAGGGAGCTCTGCACGATACTGCTCAGCGTTCGGCAGTCGTGCAAATTATCGCATCCGTGGGATGAGGTGGTTGGGGTTGTGGCGAAATGAGGTGGACGCAAAAGCTCTAGAGAGGCACCATGCGTCGTAGACAATGATATCGACGCAGTGCTTACTGGGTGGGGTGTGACACCGGCAATAGAAAAAACAGCACAAATCAGAGGTATTAGAAGAAGGTGGCGCATGGTGGAGTGGAGAAATGTTATTAAATCCTGCCCCTGCACCGTCTTGTAAGAGAAATAAACAACATACCACACACCCTCGTTCCTCTAGGTCTGTATTCGAGCGGGTTCGCCTGTTCATTTAACGGTTCACTATATCCGTTAATACTTGTCACGAGTCTGTTCGTGGCATAGTGCAGAGATTAAGCGATGAGACCGTGGGGGCCGGGGATCCACAAATCTAGAATCAGACCAGCCGGAGCACAGCCCATAGCAAGGACATCGCAAAACATCGGATCCACTCGAGCGCCCACCACAGCAACGGCAGTTCGGAAATGCCGAACTAGAGAATTGAGGCACATCCTCAGGGTACATATCATGTCGCGTCTCGGCCATTCAACAGGCCCCAACATTAGACGGTTATGTGATCGAGGCACCGCGGCAGGACGGTATTATGCACGCCAATTGAGAAGGAAAGGTCCCTGGTTCATGAGAACCACCACATTCAGGATGAAGGTTCGGTATGGAGAAAGTCTAACTAGAAGAACGGCAAGTGTGTTGAGTGACGGGTTGGGGATAAGCACCTTAAAATAGCACTCACGGTCGCAAGACACAATCGCCATCCAGTGACATACTGAGAACATAGCATCTGTAATTCTCCGCGATAAGCGCGAATGCAATGAGGGCAGACGTAATCCACGAGGACGGAGTGCGGATTCCGGAATGCCATGCTGAGAAGATTTGTATGAATCTACGCACGAATGGGTGGAAGCGTGGCAAGTAGGTGGATTCAGGGAATGAGGGTCGCGGCAAACCTCAGGCTGAACATAAACCTGCATACTACACTGACTGAGATTCTGGGTACGGCACTGCATGAAGTTGAAAATCCGTTCGTAAGCGGAGGTCGAGCTCCCTCGATCAATTGCTGTACGACTCCTCTCAAACTAGCACAATCCCCTCTTGTGTGTACAGTCCCGAACGCTCGGAAGTTGGGTACATGAGGGGCCGCTGGTGAAGGGATATGAGCAGGCGAAATTATGCGATCAAATCTTGATCGTGGAGACAGAGCCCACACACGGACCTGCCTCTTTGGGAATGACAGATTTGTGATGGGATCAGACAATGTTTGATGATGGTTACTATAACGGGTCTAAATTACTGTGATCACTGATAACACCACTTGATTAGATGCCATTTGTATAGCTTTCTGGTGAAGTGGTTAATGCTCCAGCGATCCTGAGAGATAGGTATATAATCATCATGCAGTAGTTTGTTGAAGTTCAATCCTCCGAGGGTGCGACCTTTTTAAACAATTCCCGGTATCATTCTAAGGCTGTGTGTGGCCTGCGTCGAGTGAAGGAGCCTGGACCCCCTGAGCTTGCGAAGGAGGGGGGACCCCCCGAGGTACGAGGGAGGGTGAGGCGACTGAGCGGGCAAAGAGCCTTGCGGTTTAGGTTTGGGTTAGGTTATGTAAGGTTAGGTAGCTTTTTTTTGCTGTGTGTATAAGGGTTATGGGATGAATATAAAAGCGCCCCGAGGAACGAGGGGTAAGACGACTGGCGCAAGCTGCGTGTTTATTCTACATATATTCTATCGGGTTAGGTGATCGACACATCGTTATTTCGTGAAGTAAGTACTCTACAATGTATGACACTGGTGACGCGTTGATCCAGCGTTGATCCCATCACAAATCTGTCATTCCCAAAGAGGCAGGTCCGTGTGTGGGCTCTGTGTCCCTTGATCGTGCATGAAGTCGTGTCCCGCTTGAGCCGTGCGGAGTCCCCGATGGCATGCACTAGCAGGTCATTCGGTGTTGGTCACTATCTCATGAGAATACCCCGAACTAGACAGTAACTTCGAGCAATGAGCATGGCAAGCTTGAGGGCAAGTGCCAAGAACAGATCGCAATCCTTCGCAATCGCCAAACAGCACCCAAACACACCAAAACGAGTCAACATCGGTGACTATATAAAGTGTTCTCCGTAACTCCTGTTCTCCAGTGGATCCACTGGACAAATCGACACCGTCATCGCTTTCTTAAGCCTCTTCTCTGGCAGCCTTCTCGGCGACTTAAACAGCAATATCAAAACTGACCGAAACGTGGAGCAATCATATAATTACATAGCTGCTGTCGAATCTCGATGTCTGTCGCCTTGTGGGGCTCGTGGGGCTCGTGCAAGGCTCGTGGGGCCATTGGGGAGAGCTGCCCACTTCAAACGATATCGATGATCAGCGCTGATCAAATTACTTGATTTGAATGATCTGCTTCGAAACGAAGCTAGCCAAGGCTTATCAAGGAAGTCATCCTCACGTGAATAGCCCAGATGTCGAGAACGGCGTAAGTATCCGCGAGGATACTACACCCTTGCGTACTTGAGCTCGCTGGGTTGACAGAAACGACCCATGGATGAGGACCCTGAACTCGCTGTTGAAGAGGAGCTTGTAGGTTGGATATAGCGAGGAAGTCTAAGCTGATTGACCTCTGCGTAGGGAGAGCTGCCAGTGTTTATTCTGATAAGGATTGTAGGTAGGTTACATCTTGTATATATACAAAGAGAACAATGGTGTGATCATGAGTGATCATAGTGGCAATGAAGGTGTGATAATGGTAAATGTACTGCGGATAAGTAATACAGTAGTTGAGCAGTACAGTCCATATGTAGAGTATTTAGTCCAGGTAGGGACGGCTAATTGTACCGTGATATAGACGAACAAATGAGGTGATAGCACGTACTTCAACACTCCCACTCAATGAGTAAATTCTCTCATTGCGAGTTCTGGTGGCAAGTTTATTTGTCTTGTCCAGAGATGAGTCCCATCACCTTGCAATGTTTATCGTGGGCAGGAAAAGGTAATGCTTTGGTGAGGTTGTCCGCTATCATATCTTTGGTGTTGACATAGAATATGAAAGCCTGTTTGTTCTCGACAAATTCCCTGATGTAATGGTATTTGACGTTGATGTGCTTGGTTCGACGATCATGTGCGGGATTGACTGCAAGAAATATAGAGCCTTGGTTGTTGCCACATAGCGGTGTTGGATTGTTGATAGCAAATCCTAATTCCTGTTGAAAAGAACGTAACCAGGCGGTGTGATGACGGAAAAGTGTTCTATACTTATCCCTAGAGTTGCCGGTCCAAACAAATATCGACGGGCTATCCCTAGTTTGAGTTCTTCCGGAAAAGTCGATTATTTAGTGACCTAAATGTTGATTTCGAAGAAGGTTATAGGGCTGTAGGATTAGTAGCTGCAAGTAATGCCAACTGCTACTTTAAATGGAAAAAGTCGGATGCTGATGGTAACTGTTATGGATACAAAGCCAAGTCTGTCTGTGACTATAACTCTGATGGTCGGAATTGTTGTGAAACACAAATATTGAAATCTGTATGTTTTTGCAAAGGTTCTAATGTCCTAATCACAATCCGCTTGGGTTCTTTAACGCTCCTGTCAGGCTTGATTTGACACACACACTTAGTCTGTTTCTTAGACTCAAGCTGCTCAGAATGCTGTGCTGGC